>CAUYQG010022307.1:0-29993 GCA_963574415.1 Tarsius wallacei
TCTAACTTAAGTTTTCTCCCTCTTATCAGTCATCACGTTAACATGCTATGTTGAGGAAAATTATTCCACGGGCCACATTTTGGACCATGCCCAGCCCTTCCTAACCTTACTTTTTGCTACTGGTGGCTTATCCTGGTAGGCTTGTAACTGGACCCAGGTCCACGTGCTCAGCTGAGAGGCCAAACTTAGGAGACAAGAGCCGGTGGAAGGCTGGGTGCCTGTCATGCCAGCGCTTCGGAAGCCAAGGCAAGAGGATTGGCCGAGCCTGTGGGTTCCAGACCAGCTCGGGCAGCCTGGTGAGACCTCGTCTCTACCATACATCGAAAATTAGCCAGGCATGGTGGCGCCTGCCTGTTGTTCTGGCCACTTGGAAGGCTTGGCGGAAGGATCGCCAGAGCCCAGCGGGTTGACACTGCGGTGGCCTCCAGCCTGGGCAACAGAGTGAGGCTCCAACTCAAAAAAAAAAAAGGAAATAGGGCTACAGAATGGCCACCTGGTGTACGTCCACGACCAACCCTGCACGACAGTGGGAGCGGGAAGTTCTTTTGAACAAATTGTGCTGGACCCGCTGAATGCCTACGTGGACGAAAACGTGGCTTGACCCCTGCTTTATACCACGCAAGATCAACTCTCCGTGTGTTACGGATCTGAATGTGGACGGTAGGTCCGGGCTCGGTGGCTCAGCCTGTCCTCCCAGCACTTCGGGAGGCTGAGGCGAGGGGACTGCCCGAGACCAGGGGTTCGAGACCAGCCTGGGCAACTTGGCGAGACCTCGTCTCTACCGTAAATAAAAAATTAGCCAGGCGTGGTGGCGCGTGCCTGTATTTCCGGCTCCTTGGGAGGCTGAGGCAGGAGGATCGCTGGAGCCCAGCAGGTCCGCTGCACTCCAACCTGGGCAACGGGGTGAGACTCCAGCTCAAAAAAAAGAAGAAAAGAAAGATTTCATGTATAATAAGTGGAAGTTGGCGGCTGTGAGGCGGAAGAGCAGGACCACCAGACGCAGGGCTCTGCTTGGCTTGCAACGCTCCCCCGCTTGGCTCCCATCGGCCGTGCCCTGGTCTTCCGGTCTCAAGCGGAGCCCGGCTGGGTGGTTTGCCGTGCGCTGTCGGCGAGGTGTAAGGACGGCTGGAAATCCCCTTTCCTTCTACTGCTGTATGTTTTCAATGGACTGCCTTTTTGCCCAGCCTCTTCCTGTGTGTGGTGAGTCTGGATGTCTTCATGGAGACTGAGGGCACACATTATTTTATGGTTTCCTTTTTTGATGCTCTGAGTGCTTGTAGCACAATCAATAAAAGGTGTTCTTTTACTTAAAACCCTAGCATGCCTTAAAAAAAGAAAAAATGCACATTAATAATAAATGGGTTTCTAACTGTTTCAGCTCAGGTTACTCAAAAGTCACTTGAAGAGAGCTCTAGGGATTTTTTTTTCTTTTAATAAGAAAATGAATAAATGAATGAGTGAGTGAATGAAGGAAACTTGCCAATTTGCTTTTTCCACAAGAATTGCAGTCTTGCACGAAAGACAAGGATGCCGGACCCCAGTTGCCATAGAAGTAGCAAGATAAAAAAATGAATATTAACGATCGATTTCAAATTGGCCTGCTCCTTTTCCTTTGCCTGCAGCTGATGCTGTAAGGAATGCTGAGACCCAAGAGACTGCTGAAATTAGGCGGCTGCAAGTCATCCAATCACCATTCAAGGAAAAAAAGCCCTTGTGCTGTTCAGTTTCATGAGACTTATTGTTTTTAGCATTCTAATTGTGTTTGTTCACTCCAGTGATGAAACAGACTTTCTCCCCAGACTGCTTTCCATCTGGTTGTTTTATAATTGTAAACAAACTGCATTAGACATCGTTTTTTTTTTTTAAGGCCAGAATTACCATCGCCTATTCTGTTTTACGTAAGTAAGTGCTTGAATGGAATTATTTTCTGAGATCATTTCTGGAGGAAATTATTACTGGTGCACATATTTAGGGTGTGTGTGTTTGTGAATCTATTGGCCTCTGTCTACATAGGTGCACGTACACCTCTAGCCTTTCTCCTTGGTTGGCCCTCTAAAGATTTTTTTCTTGCTATTACTTCTGTATTCTTTTTGACTATTAAGTTTTACGATTTGGCCCATGACCACAGGTGTGTGGGAAGCTGGGGTTTGTTTTGATGACTGTATCAGGACGGAAATCATGGCACAAGTGTGTCCTAGAGAACTCGGTGAGCATGTGTGACACGCACCTTGAAGGGAGCGAGCACACATTGGTGTGTTGGTCCCAGGGAAACCACAGGGGAGCCCGTTCCCCACCGTCTCTCTGCTCTGTGGGCCCAGCAGGGAGGACCTAGGAAATGGGCCCGGCTGGGCCTGGCTTGGAGGGCCTTCAGTGCAATCAGTGAAGACAAACTCATCTCACATCAGTTTTTAAAAATCAGTCCTGTCTCCATTTAAAAGATGTAGTGAGGGCTGGGTGTGTAATCCAGCACTTTGGGAGATGGAGGTAAGAGGACTGCCCGAGCCCAAGGCTTCAAGACCAGCCTGGGCAACTTGGCAAGACTTCATCTCTACACTAAATCAAAAAGTTAGCTGGGCATGGTGGCGCACGCCTGTAGTTCCAGCTACTTGGAAGGTAAAGGTGGAAGGATCGCCTGAGTCCAGCAGGTCGAGGCTATGGTGGTCCTGAGCCTGCCACTAGACTCCAGTCTGGGCAAAAGAGTGAGACTCTAACTCAAAAAAAAAAAAAGGTCGTAGTGAGACAATGCAGTGGAGCCAGCAAAGGAGCCTGAGAACCTTCCTTCTGTTCCCTGTAAGCCTGCCCACACTGGCTGGAGATCTCTCCCTTAGGGAAGGCTGTCCTAGAGCCTGGGATCGCGCTTGTGTTGTCCACAGCCCTGCGGGCAGCTCAGGCTAGGAACCGCCTCCTACACTCAGTGGTGGTCAGATGCTGCCTGGTCTCCCACCACAGCTGAACGTGGGGCTCCCAGAATCCCGAGCGCTTCTGCTGCCTGGGAAACATGCATGTCAGGGCTCCTGGACGAAGGCCCGATTCAGTGGAGAGCTGTGGGAGCCAGGCTCTGACGGTCGCGAAGGCCGCTCGGCTGCCAGTCTCGGCTATGGAGATATTACAGAGGCAAGGCCAGGTGGAGAGCGCAAAATGGGCGAGGCAGCAAAAGAAACCATCAAGAGAGGAAGAGATAGCCCAAGGCATGGGAAGACATTTGTGCAAGCTACACACTCGACAGAGGCCTAACACCCAGCTCGACAAGGAACTCAAACGAATTGACAAGAAAGAAAAACGAATAATCCCATTAAAAAGTGGGCAAAGGACACGAACAGACACTGCTGAAAAGATTCATACAAGCTGCCAACGGACACATGAAAAAATGCTCAGCCGCACTAATCATCAGAGAAACACACATCACGATTACAATGAGAGACCCCCTAACTCCAGTAAGGAGGCTGTCATGAGGGAGTCAAAAAACAACAGGTGCTGGCACAGCTGCGGAGAAAAGGGAACACTTCTACACTGTTGGCAGGAGTGCGGGTTAGTTCAGCCCCGATGGAAAGCAGAGTGGTGATTCCTGAAAGAACTAAAAATGGAGCTTCCATATGATCCAGCAATCACACTCCTGGAAATATAAATTGCTCTACCAAAAAGGCACCTGCATACATATGTACATTGCAGCACTATCTACAACAGCAAAAAATGGGACCTTGTCTCTACAATAAATCAAAAAATAAGCCGGGTATGGTGGCGTGCATCTGTAGTTCCAGCTACTTGGAAGGCTGAGGCGGAAGGATCACCTGAGCCCCGCGGGTCGAGGCTGCAGTGGCTATGAGCATGCCCCTGTGAGACTCCGACTCAACAAATAAAATAAAATAAAATGAAATAAAAAACATGGAGCCAACCCAGATTCCCATCAAAGGTGGACTGGATAAAGAGAATGTGGTACATATACACACTGGAATACTACACGGCCATATAGAACAAAATCATGGCCTTTGCAGCAGCTTGGGTGCAGCTGGAGACCATCATTCTAAGTGAACTATCACAGAAACAAAGAACTGAATGCCACGTGTTCTCGCTTGTAAGCGGGCCCCCAATATTGGGCACACAAAGCACAAAGGCCAGAACAAGGGATGCTGGGCACTGCTGATGGCAGGGCGGGATTAAGGGGCACGCAGCCACGTCCACTGCCGGGGAAAGAGAGGGGTTGCTAGAAGCCCAAACCTCGCCTGCACGCACTTTGCTTGGGCAGGAAATCCTCACAACTCTAAAGCTAAATTTAGTTTAATTTAAAAGGGAGCGAGGGAAGAGGAAAGAAGCCTTCTTTCCTGCCTCCTTCTAGAACACCCTGAGCGCAGCACGTATCTTACCCTCAGGCTTGTTTAGAGCCTGGAAAAAATGGGGGAACACAGTTTGCCTCTAAACGTGTGTCCGTGAAGCTGTTCTTAACTTACAAGACTCTCTGAGGATCTCGCCTCCCATCTGCGCCGAGAGCTGTCTCCAAGCATCCTCTTTCAACTCTCCAGCTCCCTGAAGTCCTCATCTTTCCTGGCCCTGCTCCTGGCAGCCAGCCTGTAAACCCACGCGGGACGACAGGCCAGGCCCTCTTCGCCAGGGAAGAACGTGCATCTGGACTGGCGCCCCCTCGACGCGCGCGCCGCTCCCTCCTTGCTAGGTAGCTTCCCAGAAGAGGTGCTGGGTCCACCATCCTGCACTCCATCTTCAGTCCAGTGACCCTGTCTGTCCCTTCTCTATCTGTCTGGCCCTCTTTACTGCAGTGACACCAGAGAGTAAATTATGCCTGGGGAGGGATTTTTGTTTTGTTTCCTGCTGCATCCCTAGTGTGAGCTGAATGAATAGGCCAATGGGTTCTTTTCCAAGACTCACTGGGCTCCACTCTGGGCTCCAGAGCCTTGTCGCCCTCCCAGGTCTCCTCTGGACCTCTTTTCTCTCAGAGGTCTTGCGTGCTGCTGTGCCCAGGGCTTCTTCCCATTTGTGTCTCTTCTCATTCCAGTGCTTGCATTGCCTTTACATCTTACCTACTCCTGTATGTCACCATGAGCCCGCCTCTGGATTTCACTCACAGACTCACACTCCTGCTGGCCATCCTTGGTGTCCTGTAGGAGCCTTGTCCAGCATTTCTAACCCTGACCCCAGGCCTGTTTCTCCCACTCTCTCGTCCGCACCACCCCACCCACCTTGCCACCAATGCCAGGGCAGCAGGTCTCCAACGCAAGCACCTGCTGGGAGATACACATCTCGTATGTGGCCGACCGGAGGCTGGTTCTGTTTCTGGAAGGTTTTCACACAAAGGATTGCAAGTGCTCTTTTTTAAAAATCATTTTATTTTAAAAATGTGGAGTACAGATGAGGGTTAGGTACTTACGTGGTCATCACACAGGTAAAGTGTGGGTGCCCTTATTAATGTTATGTGCCTCCCCGGCAGTGTCCCACTACTGCCAATCCCTTTCTTATGGCATTATGATAAGTGTTCAGGGTCCACTTATGAGTGAGAGCATGTGGTACTCAGTTCTTTGTTTCTGTGATAGATCGCTGAGTATTACGGACTCTAAATCCATCCAGGTTGCTGCAAAGTTCATACTTTTGTTTTTCTTTATGGATACATAATATTCCATCGTGTAAATGTATTTTCTTTACCCAGTCCACTTGTGCTGGGCAGCATGGTTGGTTCCATGTTTTTGCTATTGTGAATAATGCTGCAATAAACATGCATGTGCAGGTTTCTTTATTATAGAGTGATTTGAGTTCTTCTGGGTATATGCCCAGAAGGGGGATTGCTGGATCATATGGAAGGTCGATTTCCAAATTTTTTAGAAGTCACCACACTGTTTTCCACAGAGGTTGTACTAGTTTACATTCCCACTAACAATGTAAAAGTGTTCCCTTTTCCCTGCATTCTCTCCAGCGTCTGTTGTTTTTTGATTTATTGATGATGGCCATCCTGATTGGAGTTAAGTGGTATCTCAGTGTGGTTTTAATTTGCATTTCTTTGATGATTGGTGAGGCTGAGCATTTTTTCATGCATCTGTTGGCTGTTTGTGTGTCTTCTTCTGAGAAGTGTCTATTCATATCTCTTGCCCACTTTTTAATAGGATTGTTTGTTGTTTTCCTTCCAGCACATTTGAGTTCCTGATGTTAGGCCTTTGTCAGATACATAGTTGGCAAATATTTTTTCCCATTCCATGGGCTGTCTCCCACTCTCTTGATGGTTTCCTTTGCCTTGTAGAAGCTTGTCAGTTTAATGAGGTCCCGCTTGTCTATCTTATCTTTTATGGCATTCGCTTTTGGAGATTTGATCAGGACTTGGTTGCCTACATGGGTGTTTCTTACATTTTCTTCTAGGATTCTTATAGTTTGTGGTTTTACATTTAGGTCTTTGATCCATTTAGAACTGATTTTTGTCTTGTTTCAGTCTTCTGCATGTGGTCAGCCAGTTTTCCCAGCACCATTTGCTGAATAGGTTCTCCCCACCCCCACTGGTTGTTGGTGGAGGCTTTGTCGAAGATGAGTTGGTTGAGGAATTGAGGTTTTGCATCCGGAATCTCTATCCTGTTCTTGTGCCAATATCAGCCTGTTTTGACTGTTGTAGCTTTATGGTAGAGTTTAAAGTCTGGAATTGTGATACCTCCTGCTAAACACAATCAATCAGAAATGCAAAAGATGAAGTCACAACTGACCCCGAAAAAATACAAAAGATGACCAGGGATTGCTATGTACACTTGTATGGAAGGAAACAAACTTGAAAATCTAAGTGAAATGGAGGACTTCCTGATAACACAAAACCTCCCAAGGTTGAAACAAGAAGAAATTGAGACCCTTAGTAGACCAATAACAGCCCAGGGAATTGACTTCGTCATAAGAAAACTACTCACAAAAGCCTTGGGCCAGATGGTTTTCCAGCAGAATTCTACAAAACATACAAAGAGGAACTGATACCAATCCTACTGGAAGTATTCCAGGCAATCGAGAAAGACAGAACTCTCGCCAAATCATTTTATGAAGCTACCATCACATTGATTCCCATTCTGGTCAAAGATCCAACAGAGAAAGAGAACTACAGGCTGCTATCCTCGATGAACACAGAAACAAGTGTTCTTGGGAAAGAGCGTATCACCAGGGAGGAGGGATGGTCAGACCAGGGTGGCTCGGAAGTGCTCAGTCTGACAAGGCTGCCTGCCTCCTGTGACTCTTTTTCTCTCATCATGAGTCTTTAACGCATGCCCACTTGCCTCTTTGGTGTTCTAGAAGTTTGCCTCTAGCCTGGTTGTGTGCCTCAGATCTGTTCTCT
This sequence comes from Tarsius wallacei, assembly GCA_963574415.1. Classification (NCBI taxonomy): domain Eukaryota; kingdom Metazoa; phylum Chordata; class Mammalia; order Primates; family Tarsiidae; genus Tarsius; species Tarsius wallacei. The sequence goes on from CAUYQG010022307.1 coordinate 7,301, forward strand.
CTCATTTCAGGGACGCACGTTTTCCTCATTAACTCCGTCCAGGTCGGCTGGCAACGACAGGCCCTGCTGGGGGACTGGGAGGCGAGAGGCAGAGCAGGCCGGGTGCGCTCCCTCCCTTGCTCTGCCCTGGCTCCTCCCTTGAGAGCTCTTCTCCGCTCTGCCAGCCGGTCCCCCACGGCTCTGGCGTCACCCAGATGTGGTTCTGGTGACGCTCCCTCTTGTCTGAGTCCTTCAGGCTAAGGATGGCCATGCCCTCCTGCTTTTGCCAGCCTCTGGATTGCCTTGCTGCCCTCTCTTTGGCTTTCACCAACTCATTTTTCTCTCTTTGAAAGACCTAGTGCCATTTCTGGTTTTCTAAAGAACACACCCCTCTTGTAACTGCCAACACCCTCTGACCCTGGGAGTCCCTCATCCCGCCTTTCTGCTCCAGGCAAGTCGACCCTCCTCAGGGCTACCACAGTGATGTGTCTGGAACACAGATCTCATCTTACCACTGCCATGTTCAAAACCCTTCTAGGGTTCCATACATTAGAAACAAGCCTAGGGCTCTGTGTCCAGTGCAGTAGCCACTGGCTATAGGTGGCTTTGGAGTACTTGAGTGTGGCCAGTCAGAAATGAGATGTGCTATAAGTGTAAAAACTCAGTGGATTTTGAACACTTAGTAAAACATATTATTTTTAATACAGATTACACATCAAAAGCATAAAATTTTGGATACACTGGGGCTTAACAAAATACATTATTAAAACCAAGTCGACCTTTTTGGTAGTTTGCTGTCTTTAATGTGTCTGTCACAAAATGTGAAAGCAGGGCGATCCCTCGGGCCCCCTCCCGCTGTGGGAGCTTTTCTGTCCTCTCAATAAATCCTGCTTAAAAAAAAAAAAGTGAAAGCCTTCTATTTCTTTTGGGTAGCACTGCTCTAGACGACCTAAAATGCATGCAAGACCCCTGATCTCACCCCCACCTCCCTCTCTCCTCCCTGCATACTGCACCCTGCTTTACATTTTGGGCTCTCTGGAATACTTTGCATATAACTCCAGTGCTGAATTTGATTGAGCTTATTTTACTGCTCTGTTAACATGTCTCTTACCATCTCATTGAACTAGGAGAGACTTAACAGTAGCAATTGTGTTTTGTTCGTCTTTCATTCTTGTGCCTGGCCACAGTAGATGACCAGCCAATATTAAGGGAATAACTGGATAGATGAATGGATGGATGGATGGACAGGCTGATGGGTGAGTGGATAATGGATACTTTTCTGAGATTTCCCACAGTGCCTGACTCAATGCCCTACATGTTTTGGGATCAGTAATACCATTTGATTAACTGAATTTAGGTTCCAAAATATGCTCATTAAACTAGGCCAAAGAACCAAAATAGAAACCAGATTGCTGGTCTTCCTGCCAGTATTTTTGTATGTCGGGAATATCCCCAGATTTGGATTAAATTTGGGGCCAGTTTAGAGGTAGACCCAGAGAAGCATGGTAGGGTAAGACAAACAGCTTCTCAGCCAGGAGCTCTCTCTCTCTCAGATGTCAGCTCACAGACTTCTCAATTAATAATTAAATTAATCGCTATTATTCTTATCCTGAGAGTATACTAAATTGAGAAACAGAAGACTGAGTCATTGTTAAGGTCTGACCATTATCTTTTGGGCTTTCTTAAGCAAGCCAGTGACCCTCTCTGAACTGATTTGCTCATCTGCAAACTGGGAGTAATAACGTCCACTCTGCCTATTTCACCAAACTGTGGTGAGAATCAATGAAAGTAAGTGTACAGGGAGCTTTGTAAAGCATACATTGTTGTACAAATGTTGGGTACTACATCTCACATTGTGTCTTGATTCTTCCTGTGATTTAGAAGGAAGTGGTGGAGTGAGATAATGATTTGGTAGAATCATTTGCAAATTCAATTGTGTCTTATCTCTCAGGTTACTTGTCCAAACAATTACTTAGACCATATTAACCTTAAAAGCTATTTTTATTGGCATAGAACCCAGCCTTCTTTTTTGTCATTTTGGACGTCTCAGTTGAATGCCCAGACACAGAAGTGTTTTCATTCTGTTTTCTTTTTCTTTTCTTTTCTTATAAATAGGACTTTGATCCACAGTAAAAGCAAAGATGCGATAGGAAATATTTTGCTGATACACAAAGTGGTGTGTGCACAGGCATACGTGTGTGTGTGTGTGTGTGTGTGTGTGTCCCTGGGCCATCACTTAACTGGGAGCTGCATTTATTTACCTCTAGTTTAATATTGTATTTTTCCATTGGTATTATGTTCATTTGGTCAAATTTTAAGGATTTTAAAAAAAATTTTGGATTTGAGCAATACATGTGCAAGTTTGTTGCGTTGGCATATGGAGTGATTGTGTGGCTTGGGCTTCTACTGAACCCGTTATCCAAACAGTGAGATGGGACCCACTGGGTAGTTTTCAAACCTTGCTCCTCTCTCTCCTCCCCCCTTTGGGACTCCCCAGTATCTGTCGTTCCCATTTAAAGATGTTATTTAAATTATAACTGAACAATGGCCCCAAAGATATCAGGTCCCAAATGCCACGTGAGGCAGGCTGGTTGTGGCCGGAGTGGCAGGGTGAACGTATTCACCCACAGTTATGAGTCAAGAAAGGTAGATTTACTAGGAGGAAGCTACCTCGTGAAGGGCGCAACAGGCCAAGCAGCAGAGAGAGCGTCTGCGTTTGCGAAGAGGCACAAGCTAGGGGGGTTTTGATAAGAGAGATCCAGTGTTGGGGGGAGGGGGGATTGTCTTTGCGGGAGGTCAGCAAAAGGAAGTTTCCAGACCTAGCAGTGAATGGTTAACTGCTTTTTGTTTACTGGGAACTCCCAGCAAATGTTTTATAGCTGGCTAACCAACTTTTACAGCTTTTTGTTGCCATCAGTTAGTCTCTTTGCAACATTTGTACAGTCTCACCCTGAGATTTCCTTGCTCGAGCTACCCAATTTACCCAGTTGCTGCTGGCCTGATGGGGCCTCGCATGCGTCCACGGGAATCCCTAGAGCGTGAAGTGTTGCCTTATGTGGATAAAAAGGTCTTTGCAGATGTGATTCAGTGAAGGATTTTGAGATGGGGAGATTATCCTGGTTTATCCAGAGGGCCCTAATGTCATCATAAACATCCTCATAAGAAAGAAACAGAGGGAGATTAGACCCTTGGAAGAGGAGACAACGTGACCCCGAGGCAGAGACTGGAGAGATGCGCCCGCCAAGGAATGCTGGCAGCCTCCAAAGTGAAAGAGGTCAGGAGTGGGTCCTCCCAGCCGCCAGAGGAAACGCAGCCCTGGACCCGGGTGCTGCATCCCAGCGAAACTGACTTGGGCTTTCTGGCCCCTAGAACTGTGAGAGAATGGATCTCCATTGCTTTAAGCCACCAAGTTTGTGGCAATTTGTTGCAATGGCTTCAAGGAACTAACACTAACGCTTCAAGTGGTTAAGGAAGAAGAATACTTTGTTGTTAGAATTATCCTAGCCGAGCCAAGTTTAGTAAAGATGTGTTAATTGAGTCCTGTGAAGAGCCCGGTGTAGGTGCAGAAGGAAACATAAAAGGAACAAGAGACAGGCCCTTCCTCCCAGAGGGGCCTGTCATCTCACTGAAGACTTGAAACAAATACAGTCATGCATCACTTAGTGATGGGGGTATGTGCTGAGAAAGGTGTCCCTGGGCGATTTCATCATTGTGAGAACATCGCAGAGCGGCCACAAACTGGGCCTGCTGCATCCCTAGGCTGCATGGGAGAGCCTTTTGCTCTTGGGCGGCAAACCTGACCAGCCTGCGACTGCCCTGAATACTGTGGGCAGTTGTGGCACAAGGGTAAGTATTTGTGTATCGAAATACATCCAAGCATTTGGAGAATGTACGCCGTGAAAACACGGTATCGTCAACATGTGGGAGCACCATCACAGATGCATTCTGTCGTTGACTGAAATGTGGCTACGCAGCATTGCTTCTGGAAAGTGCACACGTGAGACGCTCGGCACACAAGTCCAGGCAGCGGCTGCACCAGAGCCCGGCTGCGCGGCAGGCGGCTCCGGGCGAGGCGGGCGACCGGGCGAAAGCGGGGCCAGGACGGACACGCGGGCTCCGGGCAGGGAGCCTCGCAGACCCTGAGGGGGACGGTTCGCCGTGGAGAAGGTGTGAGTGGGTTCAGTGGTTGGGGAGGGAGACTCGAGCCCGGAATTGCGGCTGGATGTTAGCGTCGGGAGGGAGCTGGTGATCATTTTGGCACAGAAGAGTGAAATGATGAGCTGTATTTAAGGAAGGCTCATTTTAACTTTACCTTTATTTTATTTTATTTTTGAGTTGGAGGCTCACTCCGTCGCCCAGGCTGGAGCGCAGTGCCTTGCTCACAACCACCCCTGCGTCGACCTGCCGGGCTCCGGCGATCCCTCCGCCGCAGCCTTCCAAGTAGCCGGAACTACAGGCGTGCGCTACCACGCCGGGCTAATTTTTTTATTTATTGTAGAAACGAGGTCTCGCCAAGTTGCCCAGGCTGGTCTCAAGCCCGCGGGCTCAGGCCATCCACTCGCCTCGGCCTCCCAAAGTGCTGGGATGACAGGCTGAGCCACCGAGCCTGGCCTATTCTATTTTTTAGGGAAGGGTCTTGCCATGTTGCCTAAGCTGGCTTTGAACTTGGACCTCAAGCGGTCCTCCTCCTTGGCCCCCCAAAGTGCTGGGATGACAGGCACGAGCCACCAAATCCTCCTTCTCATTTGCTTTTGTGGGCAAGTTGTATACTCTGGCTTGCTCACCTGTCTCCTTCCTCCCGATAGACACATTGGGAGAATTCGCTTTTAGAATATTTATTTCTAAAAAACATTCATGATGTTGCTTATGGCCGTCGTGATGCTTCACGGGACAATCAGAAAAATGTTGGAATGTCCTCAAAGAAAGAGCCGCGGCTCCCCTCGACATTCCCAAGCAGACGTGACTGACGGCTTCGCGGTTCGTAGACCTCGCCAGTCTGCGACTTAAGAGCAACGATGTTCCCCCTTTAGGACTCACGTCGCGACGGGGCTTCCTTTCGTGGGACACAGAAGTAGTTTCCCTCTGGATTCGCGTCTGCAGTGGCTTCTGAGTGCCCGCAGGAAGGTGCGCCGTCTGTGGAACCCAGCTTTCTGGAACTCCACGCCTCCTCTAGGCCAGCCAGCAGCGCCTGGCTTCCCCAGGGCACTGGCATGCCTGCGTCTGCTGCCCAGGGCACGCTCCAAGCAGGGGCTCTGGTTACTCTCGCTAGCCCGCGTGGTGCAGCCACGGCCAGGCTGTGGTGGGGTGAACGGACCTCCAGCAGAGAGTCACAGGCCGCCGCCGGAAGGGCTCTCCTTCGGGTCACACACTGAGCTCGTCTCAGAGCAACGGGGTATTAAGGGACACCTCCACCAGGCTTCTCCACGGAGGGCCCAGGCCACCCCACCCAAGACATCTGCCCCCCCGGGAGTCCCGTCTCGGGAGGAGAAGCTCCTTCTCTGCTCCATCCCGGAGCGACTCACTCCCGCGTGAGGCCGGCTGACGCTTCCGCACTCAGATGGTCGGTCGGAAGTCTCGCCATCATGCGGAACCCCGCTGTGCGACCCGGAGAGCCCTGGTCCAGGCCCGGCTCCAGATGTGCCTGAGCCAGCTGCCCATTCTATTCCTGTTTCCAGTGACGGGAAAACATTGCAGACACAGAAGGCTTCAGCTGGCGTTCCTCTGGCCTTCGAGAGCTCATCCTTCATTGCATGCGTGTTGAGCTCCAAGTGTGACTCAACGCATGTTTATTCGTTCATCCAGTAGGCATCTTCAGGTGCCCACTGTGTGCCGGCCACCACTCCAGGCACTGGGATGCCGCGGTGAGCAAAGCAAAATCCCTGCTCTCGGTGTTTGGTGTCTATATTCCGGCGAGGGGAAGCACTTCGACAAACAGAACTCTATCCGCTCATGATATTTGCTAAGAGGGAATAAAAAATAGAGGAGACAGGGAGGTACAGCAAGAGGAGATTTTTTTAAAAACGTTTTCATTTCAAAGATGTGGGGTGCAATTCAGAATTAGGTATACAAGTGGTCACCGTGCGGGTAAAGCTTGGACCTCCCTTTGGTCCCCACATCACCTGGTTAGAGATCAGGTACCCTTCTTGATGTTCTGTGTCCCTCCCTCCCCTGGCAGTGCCCCACTATTGTCAATCCCTTTCTTACAGTATCATGGTAAATGTTCAGGGTCCGCCTATGAGTGAGAATATGTGGTACTCAGGTCTTTGTTTCTGTGATAGATCACTGAGTATGACAGACTCTAAATCCATCCAAGTTGCTGCAGAGTCCATAATTTTGTTCTTTATGGCTGTATAATATTCCATCTTGTATATGTACTACATTTAAAAAATCCAGTCCAGTTTTGATGGGCATCACAGTTGGTTTCATGTTTTTGCCAATGTGAATAGTGCTGCAATAAATATGCGTCTACTGGGTATCTTTTTTGTAGAATGATTTGAATTCCTCCAGGTATATTCCCAGAAGGGGAATTGCTGGGTCATATGGAAGGTCAATTTCTAGTTCTTTTAGAAATCACTACACTGTTTTCCATAGAGGTTGAACTAGTTTGCATTCCCACCAACAGTGTAGAAGTGTTCCCTTTTCTCCACATCCTCGCCAGCATCTGTTGTTGTTTTATTAATGATGGCTGTTCTTACTGGAGTTAGGTGATATCTCAAAGTGGTTTTGATTTGCATTTCTCTGATGATTAGTGAGGCTGAGCACTTTTTCATTATTGAGTCCTTATTATGTGCTTGCCCTTATTATATCCCATAATGTGGGCCAGTGTCTAATGTTGGTCACTACTCAGTTCTGAAACTAATGCAGAATATAATTTTATTATATAAATTTAATGCAATGGCTAGAAGGGATGCTAATATTTATGAGTAAAACAGAAGATTTCACCAGTCTTTTAACAAAACATTCTTTTATTGATTTAAAAAGCCACTTGAACTAATTCCACTTTATATCCTGTTGTGGTTATCTTTGGGAGTCAAATAAGGGAACAAAATCTCTAACACTGGACTATAGAAACTACTGCGGCACATACTACAAAGAAAATAGAAAAAAAGGAAAACAGAAAAAAAGCTGATTGTAATTAAACTCAAAACAAGAAACAGAGCAACAACTTAACCCCTGAGTCCACAGAACACAATAGACTCTTGTCAACTTCCACCAGGCTGAGTGTGTTTAGCTAATAATAATTATGATTGAACAGATGACTCAATTATGCCATATGTCATTTTATTGGCCCCAAGAGTGTATTTGTGAACACAGAGAGATAAATGTAATTCATTATTATGTTAATCAAGACCAAAGGTTGTGTGGCAGGCAGGCAGGTAAAAGACAGTGCTTAATGAAACATTTGCTTTTCTGTATTAAATATCATGAGAGGAAAACAACTGTCTTAATACTCAAATGAGTCTACAGGGCAACAGTGCTCATATATGATATTTTCTAGAACAAAAGGGCTTAATATGCAGAAATAATGTGGAGTCATTTCTAAGATGTTTCTCTGGCAACTAATTTGTTGGGCTTTAGTTCTTTCTCCTTATTTTTTATTTACCTGATTAAGTGTTACAACTGAACTAATTTCCACTGATACTTAAGAAATAAAACAATGTTTTATTTGTACAGAGTACAAAGGAGATTTACTTAAGAGATGACTTAAGAAAATATATGTAGATTAAGGAATTCTTAGTTTTGTTTACGATTTCAAAATACAGGTCAGAATATATATGTAAGATTGAATTGTAATTTTGATCAAATCAATGTTAGTTAGTTAGAAAAATAAGAACATTACAATTTTTTTATTGTGATAGAATATAACAAAGGCTTAGATTTATCTGAGTGTCAAACAAAAGTAATGTTGCCTTGTGCTGGGGAAACAATTCTGAGCTTTGATTCATACTAAGAACATTCTGCTAGAACCTATGTGTACCAGAGCAGAAGCTTGACCTCTGCTTTCTTGCAAGTTCTTTTTCTTTTCAATTTTAGATTCAAGGGGCATATGTTCAGGTTTGTTACATGGGTATATTGCATGGCGGTGGGGTTTGGACTTCTACTGAGCCTGTTCCCAAGTAGCGAGTATGGTACCCAATAGGTAACTTCTCAACTTTGCCTCCCTATCTCTTCCCTTTAGGAGACCCCAGTATTTCTTGTTCCCCTCCTTATGCCTGTGTGTCCCCACTGTTTAGCTCCCACTTGTAAGTGAAAACATGCAGTATTTGATTGTCCGTTTCTGTGATAATTTGCTTAGAATGTAACAACAGCAACAACAATAACAAAAACTCTGATAAGTGGGTACTTAGTTAACTGCTTTAATTGAATGTGTCCCATCATCTTTAGCAACTCAAAATTTAAATTCACAAAATATGTTGCGGTTTGTTAGAAACAGAAATGTCTAATTCCTTCTTACCATTTTAATCAAGAAGTTATAAGCTAGTTTTAATGTAATTCTTTGCTGATGCTAACATTCAAGTCCATCTCCTCTTTTCCACAGACAGATATGGAGAGGGTGAACAACAATCCCTTTCTTAAACATAAATAACATGTTTTGCCTAAACTTGCCACTATCTTATCTACTTTCACTTTCACAACCTCATATGTATCCTTCTATAAACAGAAAGATCCATATTCATTCATTTTTTTCAGTATGTGAGTTGAACAAGTGAACTAGTTATTTTCTTTCCTGTTGTCATCCCCAATTTTAAAAAAATCCATCTAATATAGCTGAACATTTTAACTAGTTGATAGCAATGGTGTTAAATTTTGTGTATTTTTAATATCTATTTTTATTTAGATCTTACATTGTGCCAACATTATTGGTATACACCTACCTCCTTCCCCACCAACACTTATGTACAGTATAGTGTTGAGATTAGAGTCTGAGTTATAGTTATAGTTAGGACACCCTATTCATCTTTGTATCCCTCAGTGAGTAGCATAGTATTTCATCCTCACCGGATGTTCACATAGTGCTTTTCCATTTGATACACCAAATATCTGGTAAACTAAAAGAAATACCTCCTTCTAACAATGGATTAACTCTGTTTGCAGGCTAACATATACTTGCATTTAATTGTTTTAACATAATGAAATTAAATTGAATAGCTATGCAAATATAGATTTGAAAGTGAACAACACATGCTTTGATTAATAATGGATTTGGGTAAATTCTCCTTTCATATTTATATTTTGGTGCTTTGGAAACTCAGTCTAAAGTAGGTTATTATAATTAGAAATACTAGCAATTGAGGTGAGTCAAAAGATTCAAGATGGTATTGTCTCTTATTCACTCCTCTTTAGTTATGGAGTAAACCCTAATCAATCAGTTAACCAATCAAAAGACAACTTTTTTGTGTGTATAAATATATATATATAAATTTATATATATATATAAATTTATATATATATAATTTACCACTCATAATATGAACTTAAAAAGTTTCCAAAAAGATAACAATTTCCTTTAAATATATCTTATAATCAACAAGGTAGCAATTTCTTATTCATTCATTTGATATATTTTAGGTGACAGTTTCTACCAGCATTACTAGCGGTAGATAATTTTTATTAATGACTTACTTTGATAAAAAATATTCTCAATAATACTGAACTCATAGTCTACTAATTTTTGTTATTTTAAAAATTTATCTGATTTTATTTTACTAGAAGGCTTACTGAGTTATACAATGAAATCACAATTGGTTATGTGTTTATAGTTTCATTTTGGAAAGTGAGCAATAATTCTTCTCCAATCTTGATATTACTTTTTACATGGAGGGATATCAATCAATGTAATATTTCAAGATTCTCTCTGAATGCAACAAGGGAGGAGTTACTCTCTGATTGGCCCATTCGTAAGGAATTGTCTGGGCATGCTTACTTCAGCTCTTTCTTGTTTTCATCCTGGAGTAAGACTGCATGAGGAAGAAGGTATCTGCCTATATTAGATCATCATTTTGGAATTTAAAATTGGCATTTCGAGAAACAGAGGCTTAATATGTTACTCCAGTTAAATGAATTTGTTACGATTATCAATAAGTGACCAAAATTTAGTCTGATGACCTAGAGGGAGGTTAGTTTATCCATTAAGTGGATAAGATTATTTTTCAGAGGGAACATCAGTGATCATTTGCACACTGGTATGGTGGGGAGTGTTCATATACTCCATCAGAACTATTTTTCCCCACACAAATAGTTCTTCTTAAAGTGAAATGATAGATCCCCCTAATGCCAGCTGCACCTTCCCATTTGTTCTATGTGTGAAATAATCTAACTGGGTTATCTTAGATTCTGGCCCAGAAAAGTCTCTGCCAAAAACTTTCAGGGACTTGGAAACATATCAAGGTTTTTTCACAGAAATGTGTAGTACTGGAATTGCCAACAGACTGAAATTGCCAGGATGTGCACAGCCCTCTATATATCTTTTCTCATTGTGCAAGTCTTCCTTGTATGTAGCATTTGAACACTTTATAGAGAATGAGAAACACTTTATAAAGGAAATAATTAACTGCAATATATGGTAAAAATGGACCCGCAGAGAAAAATCTGTTTTGGGAGTAAACTTTAAGAAGTGTACGACTGAGTGAATGTGAAGGATAAATTGATCTCTGTGCTTATGGAGGTAGAAGTCCTTGCAACTTTTACCTGTCATCATTGGTCCCCCCCAGATGTCTCCGTGCTGCTCTGCATATTCATTTTGGGGACACAGCTAGGGCAGGAAGGGAATCCCTTGGATTCTTTTTATCTGCCAAGGATACCTCTAAAATTCCATTACTCTCCATGGACTGAAGATAGGAGAATGTTCAGTGACAAAAGTAACCGGACATCATACTTTCTGCTAAAAAAAATAGATCTGTTAGTGAAAGATCTACTAGGTTCTGAATTATTGATGATAATAACAACTATTATGGGTTTTTAATTATTTTCAAGCTTAGTGTCACTGTTAAAATTAGCAAAGACAATAATTTATGTACTTTTGTTCTTTTTTTTGAGTCAAAACGTATCTTCTACTGCAGATGGCAGTATAATTAAATGTGGGTGTTTCAACATCAACACTAATTAATTATAAATGAAAATTCTAAAAACACTTGATTCTAATGAGTGATTTTCCCCTGAAGTCTATATGTACATCATGTAAAGACATACTATCTCATTAAGCAAACATGTACATATAAATCTATACTGTGTACACATATGCTGTATATTTGCATGGGTTTACTTAATGAATACGTAGGCTTAGTCATTAGATTTGGTATTCAACTTATAGTTCTACAAAGATTTCTAAATTAATGTACATGGCAGCTATTGTTACTGAACTTGGGGGAAATAAGTCTGAGGGTTTAAGTCACAAAGATGATAACAAATTGGATTTAAAGAGTGAAATGAAGGTCAGATCCATTTCTTTTCTTTCACTTTATTTTTTACTCTCTAGCTGCGTGTTCTCTTCCTGCCTCTTTCTTGCTCCCATCATCATTCTATCAAGACCTGACTTTGCCCTTCTTTTGTGCCTTGATAAGTTTTAACCATTTTCCTTACCAAATACACCCACCCAGACTACAAGACTCCAGTTTCCAATTCTTCCATCTCAATGAATGACTTTATAACTTGGATAATGTTATATATGGGTCAAAGGAGAAACACATCTGCTATTTGTCTTCTTGATCTTATTAGATCATACATTTCCAGGCCAAGAAATGTGATTCCCCATAAAGCACACTGAAATCCCTGACTTTGCAAATGTGGATGACCTGAATAAGAGCATAATCAGAATGCCAGACAATAGAAGTATTTTTAGTAATTCTGAGTTCCAGTCAGATCAGAATATCATTTAGAGCTCCTTTAGTAGTTTTAGTTGGTGCATTTAAAAAAAAAAGACCTGTTTTGTTTCAGTGGCATGTGACTATTTACTCAAGCATTTAAAAATATTGATTTAGATTGTTTAATCCAGACAGTCTTAGTGATTTAAATACTTTAAGTGATTATAATCATCTGCTCATGATCTGTAGCAGAAGATTCAAACCCACATAACCTATAGGAACCAGACATGTAGCTTACATAATGAAACAGGCCAGGTGAGAAATAAATAGGTGGAAATTGGTGAACTAGAGAGGAGTGCTCCAGCTAAGTCTGTCAGCTGCCTCTCCACTCTAGCGGTATAATATGAATGGTAATATGTTTTAGCACAGTAGATTTCAAGCAAGCATTATTAAGGGCAGATTTTCAACTGTACCTCACCAATCTTGAACTTGAAGTTAGCTGCCATCACAGGGTGGAAACCTTGAGTATGCCTGCACTCAGTGCTGGGATGTGGGATAAAAACAGACCCAGTTTCATATCTAACACTTGGAATGATTCTGCAGCAGATTATTTAATGGCAAAAAAAATTTGCAAAAATGATCCTGTCAAACTGAATAGGTCATCAGTCAATCAATCATGTGCTTTCACAAATTTGTAGCATTGATGCATCTTTGATGAACATTTTATTTATGACTAATTTGGTCTATTATTCTGAATTCTTACTATTTTTAAAAATGTATTATTCATCTTGGTTTCCAATAGTGAACAGTTCAGAGCAGAGGAACCTCTCCCCATGTACTCTAAATTACCAGCAAGTGAAAAACAATAATGAAAATCAAAAACAAGTGCTGGGCTTATTGTATTGTCGTTCAATGTTTAATTATGCCATTTGGAGATATTGTGCTATATGGACAAAATGTCTCCAGTCAAATTATCTGGAGTCCTTTTTATTTACACTTTATCCTTTCCTTTATACTTTCCCAAAAAATTCCTCTGTGAGTCTGTTTCAGGAGACTCAGAAACATGATACAGAGTGGCAGACATCACAGGATAAGCACAGCAGTTTATCTAACTCTGGATTGTAAGCTGTACACACTTTGGGAATCTTGGAAGATTCTGCTTGTATGGAGGGGTAGCTGGAAAGTTCCTCTCCTGGTAACTTTGGAACTACAGAAGCTTAGGGTCCTTAGAGCAATTACACTGATTACAGCTAGTATGCAACAAAAAACAAACTTTTCCATGACTCCTTAAAAAGTTGTATCTCTATTGGGAGGATTTGGAGGGAAAAGGACACAGAAAACTGCCTTCTAAGATGTTGTGCACTCAGAAATGCCCTACCTAAAGACTCTTCAAGGAAAGACTTGTCTTGCCAATCAGCAGGTGTAGGCCAACATCCAGAGATCTATTGAGGCAGGAGTCTAAAAACTAAATGAGCAACAATTTTGACAATCATTTTGGCTCCAGAGTTCCCTGTGGTATCAGTCAAGGCTGTCATCAGGACAGCATTGCATCTGGACCTCTTTCTCTGCCCAGTTTTACTTCCTCCCTATCTCTTGTGCAGATGTTGGCCCTGAGGGAAACCCTTGTTAAACATCCTGTGTTCCATCCTATATATAACCCCGTTTTGAAAATCGGCTTCATGACTTAACATCATGAAACTCTGGGGAAAAGCAGAGTGAGGAGGCTTGTAGCAGAAGGGACAGAGAAACAGGTAAACCGTCTCTGGATCAGACAAAAAAATATTGAAGGGCCAGGAAGGAATAATGAACAATGGAAGAATTCCAATTATAAGCCAACAGGGAGAGGTGCCAACTTTAGTTAACTGGGCAGCACGTGAGCCCTACTCAGCTCCAGCCTGTTGCTGTGTCAGAGGCTTGTGGATCCATTGTTGCCAGATCCTCTGGATAAGGAGAAACTAAGCTAATGTTGATATGAAATTTCTGATTTTTACAGATACGTAGGCTATGAGCAAGACATCAACATTAATTTTTGTTCTAGAAAAATGATATTTTTGCATTTCATAGGTGATTTCAGGGGGAGGGTAAAATGTGAGCAAGGAGGCACAGACAAGCCTTATTTTGCAAAGGGAAAAAACAATCATTGATCGAGCATATGCATGGAAACAGGCAGTCAGATTTCTATCTATAATGCATGTTTCTTTCCCTCTCTGCAGCTTGCTCTCTGAAATTCTGATCCATCTTGGGATCATAATTGTGCAGCAAAAAGCATAGGTGAGCTGTTTAGAGGCTTTTATTCAGTTCTGGTAAAAATTAGGAGTATTTCCATCTCACCCTTGGATATGGTACAAACTTAGGAATTCAATACATAGAAGACGACTAAAGATATCATTTTAAGTATGGAAAAACTGGTCTGAAAAAACTGCTGATTTCCTTAGTTTGCTCATAAAACCAAGAGTAAATGGATGAAAAGTATAGGATTCACTTTTGGGGCCTGATTTTTTTTTTAGTTGGAACCTCTCTCTGTCACCCAGGCTGAAGTGCAGTGGCACACTCACGGCCACTCCAGTGTCGACCTGCTGGGCTCCTGCAATCCTTCTGCCTCAGCCTTCCAAGTAGCCAGAACTACAGGGGCATGCTACCACACCCGGCTAGTTTTTGATGTGTTGTAGAGATGAGATCTGGCCAAGATGCCCAGGCTGGTCTTGAACCCACGGGCTCAGGCAATTCACTAGCCTTGGCCTCCCAAAGTGCTGGGATTACGGGCTGAGCCACCGAGCCTGGTCTGGGGCCTGATTTTCTTTGTCAGAAAGGAGGCTTTTTTGCCTGAATTCTGGGATGACTATCTAAAAGCAGTTTTCTACATGTGCATGCGACAGACCCTGCTGCAGATATGCCCGTTTATATAGTTCGTCAATTTACAGGACCCTACATTTCCATTGAAGGTATATTCCTAGCACACACTCACAAATGAGTCTCTATTGTTGGGTGTTTCCTTGATCTATATACATTCCAAAACAACTCTCCGTGTACTTGAGGGCATTGTTGAAGATATGTCTGACATCCCATTAATGCATTTTAGTGTATAAACATCTAAACTCTTCTTTCAACAACAGTGTACTTATTCTTCTACACAATCACTTTTCCCCTTTGTGGAGTTCTTGTGCAATGTGTTATTTCCTCACATTTAGCAATTCCTTGTGCACAAAACCCACACTCTTAAGAAGCAATCAGCAGGTTTATTAAGGCTCACCTACAATTGAAGGCACCATGTTGTTTGCTAATTTACATTGCAAATGTAAGCCTGGCAACCAGAACCAGCAACTTGAATGGCATGAGCACTTTGCAACTCCAGGAGAAGCCTGCTTTCTTTGTATGCTATCATAACACACCACAATGAACAAATAACATATACACAGCGTTTTCTGAACATACCAATTCCTTTCCCCAAAACACTTGTCCTTCAAACACTTGTGCAAGGTTTATGCCCTCTTGACAAACCTTGATTTCTACTTCCTCATTCCTATCTGAGATCTAAGGGACTCTGTCCATATTCTCTTATTTTGTTCATTTTCTGTGAGTGGCATGTTTGCCCTTTACATTTTCCAGATATACTTTTTCTGGAAAATTTCAGGGTTAAGAAAGTGAGCATTTGTGACCCACTTGGAAGACAAAAGGATTACTTAAGTGAAAACATTAATATAAAGGTGAAAAATATTTTAATTCTTTTATTTCAAGAGTTGTTTGTCATATTTAAGTCCCCAGGTGTGAGCCTTGCTTTACTCCCCATTGTGAAACTGATTAGGAGCTATACAAAGTTAAGAGTGGAGACTGCAGGAGTTGTTCTTATGATTTTCCAGTTTAAAATGTTGTATAGTGCGATATGTTTCTAATAAAACATATAAATGAACAGAACCACTTACCTCCAAAGAATCAAAAACTTGAAGTATGCAAGACATGTCCAGATGGTATCTAAACAATTCTGATTAGCCAGCTATCTGGAATGTTTTATAACATTGAGAGAATGTGTTTGATATAAACAAAACATTAATCACCCAATTGACCTTGCTTTGCTTTAATCCCAATAGGCCTTTTTTTTTTTTTTTTTTTTTTTTTTGCCTGAAATAGTCTTTCTTTATTTCTTTTTTTAATGTCTCAGAATAGACTAAAGAATTCTCACTGCCTTTAAATCAAATATGTCTAGAACAATCAGCAAAGCATTGATCATATTACCATCCATGTGGTAATTCCATGCTAGGCTCTGTGACTCTAGGATACAAAATAGAGTTAAAATAGGGTCCTTCACATTTTCTTAGAGGAATAATTAATTAAAAAGAGAAAATAACACCATGCCACCATATATTTTTAGAAACTGAATTATGTAGTATAAATGGATTTGCTTGTTGAGTACAGTCTGTCATTCAACAAATACTTATTGAGTTCCTACTTCATGCTAGCCACTACACCAGGCCAAGAATTTGTCAAATTAGAGAGAGAAGGAGTAAGGAGTAAGTCATGAAGAGGATAAAAAGGACAAAAAGTGGAGCATCCTTCTAATTGTGATAATGACTCTATGTAAACTATAAATATAATAGTTTGGGCCATGTATCTGAATATTGAAATTCAATCCTTGCAATTGAGGATTTATCTGCCAATTAGCCAGGTGGTACTTGAAGACTAATTCCAGTTGGCCAAAATAAGAAAAAAACATGCAAGCTAATAGAGCTAGTCTGAAGATTTCACAATGAAATAGCATTTTTTGAAATCTCTTAGGCAAAATATAAATGATAAGTGATTGCATTGTGCATTTCCCATATAGAATCCACCTCAGTTTTAAAAATTGGTGTGTTTTCCTAATGCTACTTGTGGCCAATATTTTTATGCCTATAGTAATAGGCTTGATAAGCCTCTTCTCTTGAAATATTCATGTAGAAAAAGCTTGCTCTTCCTTATTTTCTTCACTTTTCTGCATTCCTATAGTACATGCAAGCACACACACAACCCAGTTCACCAATTACTAGAAATAAAATTAAAATCTCATTAGGTGTTACTTTGATCTGTTCATTAGTACAATTTAAAAGAGAACATTTCAGGATGGAAGTACAGTCTGGCATACATGACACAAGCTCTTTTGAGTTTCTGTTGAGTCTTGCTAAATTTGTGCCATGCTCTAGGAAAAGGATGTTCAGCATTCATGGTGGATGAAAAGCAATTGGAATAAGGACATCTCACAGGGAGGAATGCCTTCTCAGCAGGCATTCCCACAGAATCCCCCTTTCCCACAGATTGGAGGGCATTTTATGTTTTGCCTCACTCGCATTCTAAAATATGAATAGCCAACTCTTTACTTGGGACTGTGGTAAAAAACAAAAGCAAAAATCTAGCACATATGATAGCACTGGTATATAAGGACTATTTTTAAAAATGTAAGAGTTTACATATACAGAATCTGACATGAAGGATGATTTTTTTTTTTTTTTTTTAAGATGAGGTCTTGCTATGTTACCCACTAGGGAGATACTTGGGAAGCTGAAGTGGGAGGATTGCTTCATTTGTTTTTAGATGACAATTACAAAAAGATGGTAAAACTTATTAATATACATTCTTAGCTTTGAAAATTTGTTCACAATTTGTGTTAAAACAGTATTGAAGATTGACTTTCAATTCAATATAGAGGGATTTAGACAAATCTTATTTTTTATGTGAAAATTAAACAGATGTTATTTTGCAGAAAATGTCTGTCAGATACCATGCCTGTATTACAGAATGTACTAAAAGCATATTTGTCCCCAAATTATGCAACTGACAATTTAAAAACCAGGCTTAAACAGCAATTCATGTTTGAGTGTATGTATATAGCTATTCATGTGAGTGAATGTGTGAGAAATAGAATAGTTAGGATGAATTTTAATTCTTAGACTGCTTGGAAAACATGCTTCTTTTGTGACCTTGATCTTTGAATATAAATATGGTCATTGATTATGAAAAAAAGGCTAAGATTTTAAAAAATATTTTCTTTCAGTTTTTTCATCCACTGTATAAAAAAAATTGAGGCACATACTCTGGTTTTTCTTCAGATCACATAAATTTTTTACCTTTTACTAAAGATTTCCATGGAAAGGAACAACTCAGAGCTTTCAATTAATTTTTGAGGACTTGCCCTGCCTTGGTAGGGCTATTCATGTCAGTTACAATAAAAGACAATATATCTTTAATGCAAAAAAAAAAAAAAATTGAGACACAGTCATGTTTAAACATATTTTAAATGATTTAGCTTGCCATAATTTGGGGTGGGTCAGTAAACTAAACATATGGTAACACATTAATAGAAATATCTTGGGCAGCTACCCCATCCAAACACCTGCACAGATATAGTTGATTTCAGCAAATATTTGTAGTGAGTTTTTGTGAGGTTCTAGCTCTTGGACTGGATGCTTTATGTAGGCATTATCTTATGTAATCTCCATGCACACTCTGAAATGTGTGTTGCCTCATTTTACACAGAAGAAAACAAGCTGAGAGAGGTTAAGTTGCTCACAAATATGAACAGCAAATGGCGAGACCAGGACAGAGGCTGGCTCTGTTTACCTTCAAAGCCACACTCATTTATCTCTCTGTGATGGCTAAAATGCTTCAAGGAAGCTATTAAAATATGGCAAACCTACCCAACATCACATAGCTGCTAATTTTAATGTACAGAATTTAATCAAGAGGTAAATATATTGACAATAACTACCACCAAAAATGAGTGCTTATTATATTCCCAGCATTGGGTATGTATTACCTAATTTAATCCCCCTACCACCATTTGAGGGAAATATGAATATCATTCCCTTTTATCAAGGAATTAACTAAGCATTAAGGAGATAAGTGACTTGCCTAAGGTGACATGTCTAGCGAGAGTTAAACCTGGGACTTGAACCCATGTAGCCTGTCTAAAGAACTTGGCTCTTAAAACTTATACTACTACCCAAGAAGAAGAAAATTGCTCAAAATGAGTCAAATTTGATGTCATCCATGTCTGTTCAGTTGTTTGGGCTCTTGTTTTGTAGTTCTTTACTTTTATTTGGAGACAAATTATCACGTTTCCCAATGTATGTTCAACTAGCAGCAAATAAGAAGCAAACAACTTAGAGGTATGGACAGGAAAAAGATAGTAGAGGAAGAATCTGATACTGGGTCCCCACTGACTCTAGGAGAAAGTGATTTTGGGTGGTTGATTGGCAGGCATAGGCATAAATGCTTTGCAGTCTGAAAGCATTTAGTATAGAGTCAAGAAATCTTCAAAATTAAATAGTCCCTATAGACATTAGTCTATTTTTCAATCATGGTACAATATTTATGCTTTTAATTAGGACCTGAACAGTCAAAAAAGAGACAAATTATTAAGATGTGTTCAGTGAGGGCTGTGTAAAGATCCTTGTAAGTCTGTCATTCTTAGAAACATTTATATCCAAATAGTATTTCTTAATTTAAATTTTTGCTCCTGTTTCAGTATAAACTTTCTACAAAGAAATTAGATGAAATATCTCTTTCCTTGCTAGAAATAGATAAATATGGCATTACTCCTTTGTTTTTCAAAAATAACACCTGTTATAGAAGATTGTTATTTTCTGAATATATGTACAACTGTGAGACTCTTTACAGCTATAAAAATTTTCCCCTCAAAGTATCTGTAATCCCTTGCATGATACTCCAGTTCCAAGTATATCAGTACTTCCATTGTCTAGAAAGAAACTTTTATTCTCATTTTTAAAAATATTAAATGTTTACATGCTTACCGTAGAAATTTTTTGAAAGCATAGAAAACTATAGCAAAATCATAGGAAAAAGAGGTCATATATAAAGCAAACAAATGTATTCATTATTTATATATTGAAATATGTCACTGTGAAAAATGTAAACTTATCCAAATTGACAGGTTTTCAGGGATTTTTTTCTTTTTGCCTTTATCTTTGTTTTTTATTTTGTTTTACTGGCCAATCTCTACACCATTGCTAATAAAACCAAACCAAATGATTAATGATACAGTGCGCTAATGAAGTTCTTTCTAATCCTTCAAACAACACCATCTTCTCTTTGCTCTATTCTCCCCTGGTGGCAGTTAAATTCTCTCTGTAATGTTAGTTAATGATAATGCTGATATTAAAAATGTAAGCAAAACTAAGAGAAATAAGTGAAACTTTCATTTGATTTATAAATCATAAGTATAAATTCAAATAAGGTGGGAGAGAAAACAATTTTACTTGAATCTGAAAGGCAAGCATAGCATTTGGACATTTCTCTGTGTTTATGTTATTCTCCAAAATCTAAATTGAGAAATCATTGAGTTAGATCTTCAAATGGGAGTCTTTTTGAATGAGCAAGTTACATATCTGAAAAATAAGTCTTTTCAGGTATCATTCAGCCTTGCAATTTGGCAGACAGAGCTAGAGTAAATCAATATTTCATTTATAATTCAAATCTCCTAGTCTAGTTTTTTGAGATATACTTTCCAACACCGAACTGATTTTCTAATGAGAAACATTAAAAGACACTTGTTCCTGTGTCTCATAAAGCTGTTTATATAGACTATTCCCTGGCAGTAATGGTTCTGAAGAACATGACACCTTATGGTATATAAACACTTCGTTTTTCAGCGAAAGTATAAGAGCTTCCAGAACTGGAAAGGTTATGTGATTTTCCAATAAATACGTGGGGTCAGAACCTCTCTAATGGAATAACTCATAATTTGGTGGTGTTACAGAAGTTCAACATAGATTCAGAAAAAAGTTACTAGAAGAGTCTAGATGAATCAATAAACATCTATAAGACAGATTACTTTCATTTTAATAGATGTCTGAAAATCTTTTTACATAAAAATATGCCAGGTTTCTATTCATTGTAGGAACATTCTATTTCTAGTGCCTTTACCCAGAATTGAGCTGGTAAATGTTTAACAGACTTTTTAAAAAAGAAAAATGTATGGAAGTCTATATTTTATGACACACTTTTAAGTTTAATCTGCAATAATATCACTTTCTTCACCCCTTTCCTAATTCCAGACAATCAAAACAATTGGTCAAGCCCTGATTTGTAGTGTTTATAGATTTCCATGATGTAAATAATACTTTGACTTATTTCAAACACAAACCAGAGGTGCCTGAAGACAGAATTGAAAAGAGATGCATATATCATTATGTAGCATTACACTATACCAATGTAAGCAATTAAAAAATATAAATAGTAGTAAAATGAGTAAAATAATTGGAAATTATGAGTTTTAAGTATGTTTCCTTTGTTTCTAATATAATTTATCTAACTGGACATTTGTATAATTTACTGTTTAAAAACATGACTGTGCTTAACAACTGTCTCAGAATCTTTCTGAAATTTTAACAATTGTTTTTTACTGGCCTATATGAACCAGTTTTAAACCACTACTACCTATATCTTTGAAGAAAAGAGACTATGCAAAAAAAAAGAGAAAATTACACAATGCATTGTATATCATCTGTAGTACACATAATATTTAGCACTTGGGAGGTATACAAATTATATATGTGCTTTTAGAAGTGTACCTCTGGAGCAGTGCCTCTCAAACTTTAATGTGCACATAGGTCACATGAGTATCTTATTAAAATGCAGATTCTGATTTGATAGGTTTGGGATTCTCTATTTCTAACAGGTTCTCAGATGTTGCTGGTGCTGCTGGTCTGTGGACTTAACTTTGAAGCAAAGTCCCTGACTAATTTCCTTAGAGGCTTACCTTATAAAAAGAGTCAATCTCTTTCTCTCTTTCACTTCATGTATGTAATATGAAAGGGGCACTTCCATCTACTCAGACAGAACAGTATGTAATTAAGTGTCATTCAATAGAGAAAACAGGGAGAAAAATGGATTTGGAAGAGCTGGGGATGGCCTAGTAAAGGAGAAGCAGGAGGAACTGCCACTGAGGACAAGTAAGATGCAAATCTTCAGGAAATAATTAGAAAATCAAATTTAAGTGCCTGAAGTCAGGGCTTATCAATCCTAGTATTAAAAGAAATGCGTAAGGATCCCCAAATCAGTTCAAATTTGATGAGATGTTAGGACATAGGGGAAATAAGAAAATCCTGAATTTTAGTCTGGCACATTTGAAATTAATCCTGTAGGCACTTACAGGAATGTAAGTCATTACTTTTTTAAAAATTAGTACATATATATATATAATATATATATACTCTAGGAAGTTTAATCTGATAATATCCAAGTTGGAGGCAAAATAAACTTGGTACAGAGAAGTTGTTTGTCATAAACTAAGGATAAGTGGTAAGCACCTATGTCAGAGGGAAAGAAGACTCCAGAAAAACCTGGATCCTGGATATGTGGGAGGAAGTGTTCGAAGTGCTGAGTCACAGTGACCGGAAACACGATGGTACAGCAGAATAAATGGGAATCCTAGAAGGGAAGCCAGTCTCCCCGCTCTCCCCGCTCCCATAAAAGACAAAAGTGTTAACTTTATTTATGAATCAATTTTACTCAAAGTTGAAATGACTCAAAGGCAGAATGAATGGTAGGTCTAGTAGCATGATAATCAGAAAGTTCAAAGTTTTGAGTTTGTGAGGAAATTTTATATATGCATATTTTTTGCTTTTGATCATAGGACAAATTTGTTAGAACCAAATCCAACAATATCACAGCCTTTAGCCTGGAGGTGGGGCTATTTATTTCTTTTTTCTTTTAGACTCAGGAAGTGCATACATGCTTATTATATGGACATAGTGTGTAATGATGGAGATTAGGTCTCAGGTAGTCCATTCCCCAGATAATGAACATTGTACCCCAAAGGTGATTTATGAACCTTAACCTTTCTCTCCATCCCCCACCCCTTATTGGTGTCCCCAGTGCCTATTATTTCTATCTTTGTGCCCATTTGGCTCCCACATATGAGTGAG
>CAUYQG010022308.1:0-13486 GCA_963574415.1 Tarsius wallacei
AGTGCAAACTAGTGCAACCTCTGTGGAAAACAGTATGGCGATTCCTAAAAGCTCTAAATATTGACCTCCCATATGACCCTGCAATCCCCCTACTGGGAATATACCCTGAAGAACTCAAATCACTCTATAAAAAAGATACCTGCACACGTATGTTTATCGTAGCATTGTTCACAATAGCAAGAACCTGGAAGCAACCATGCTGTCCATCAAAAGAGAACTGGATTAAAAAATGTGGTACATATACACGATGGAATACTATGCAGCAATAAAAAAGAACAAAATCATGAATTTCGCAGCAACCTGGATGATGGAACTAGAATCTATAATACTGATTGACCTCTCACAGAAACAAAGATCCAAGTATCACATGTTCTCACTCATATAGTGAACCTTGAACATCCAATGTATTACTATAAGAAAATGACTGACAGTGGTGGGACACTATGGGGGGGGGAAGGTGAAGGGAGATGGTTTTAACAGTTGTCAATATCTGTGTGGGGACAGGGAGACACCTCTTATCAACAAGGGTGCCTGAACAAAGCATATTTGTATACCTAACCCTTAACTGTACCCAATAATATCATAATAAATAATATTGATTATTAAAAATAAATAAATAAATATTAGCTGCACACTGATTCTAATACACTATGTTTTTAACATAAAGTGAAATTTTTCAGATTTTATGGTAAAAAAAAGCACTGAATACTCATTTTTACATGCAAATAAAGACATATTATCTTTCATTATTTTGCAATGTTTGTTTCAAATAAACTCTGTACAACATGCTCATCAATTGGAATTTTTATCAATAACATTTAAAATTCAATACATAGAGTTCTAACATACAGCAAATATCTAAATTAGTCAATGGAGTTTGGAGAGCACTGAAATCACTTCCACTGAAGAGCTATAAAAGAAGACTGAAGAAATGTTTTCACAGTTTACCCAAAGCTTTTGCTATCCAAAGCAACGACATTTCCTGGATGAAGAAGTCATAACTTCTGAATGCTGGGTGATGATGATTTGCGTTAAACATCAGTGAATCATTTTCAAGTGTCCACACATACCTGGAAGAACAACCTTATAAGACTATTGACCAGGAATGACTGTCTTCATTTTGGCAATAGGCACGTAGGCACAGAAAGTCATCTGGATTCAAAACTCCAAGCTTCTCTCTCTAAAAATCAGTCTTTCTTCGTTCATTAATACTTATTAAGCTGCTCTTGATGTTAAAAATCATATTAGATATCAAAACACTTTTAAACACAGTTATCCATCGTATTGTTTAGTACTTAGCTGAAAATATTCAGTAAACATTAGTAATCATTTGCAGGGCTTATGAAGAGTTATAAAACTCTATGCTTATCCCGCAAAGCAGTCTCTCAATTAAAACCAGATATGGACAATATTGAGAATGAGGAGCAAACCAACTGCAGAGCATGAATCGTCCTCATTTTGCACCACTACTCAGAGATACTTACTCCCTGATAGGTATCAGAAGCCTATGTGCTTTATTCAGCTTCCCCATACTTCTCTCAGAAATATCTGCTCTCTGACTGTTAAATCAAACTCCAGTGGAAATAGGAATAAATTTCCTAAACAAGATGATGGAGGTTCAAGCGATGAAATCAATCTAAATACACTGTGGTACAAATTACAATGGAAAACAGCAATTATTTCTAGAGATAAGCAGTAAGTCTTAATAACATATAAATACAGAGTATAAATTAGTCAAATGAAATATGATAACATAAAATATATGTGAAATATGCATACTTATGTTTCTTACCATATTTTGTATAACTAAGTGATTTGTGTGAAAAAGTTGATTAAGGGTATGTTATTATTAATTTATCTTGAGTTTTTCATATACATGTGCACACATACACATCCATATACACTTTTTTATACTAAGTTTAGGCAAAAGTATTTTTTTTTTTTTTTTTGAGTTGAAGTCTCACTCTGTCGCCCAGACTGGAGCGCAGTGGCCGCTCCCGGCCACCGCAGCCTCAACCCGCGGGGCTCTGGCGATTCTTCCGCCTCAGCCTTCCAAGTAGCTGGAACTACAGGCGCGCATTACCATACCCGGCTAATTTTTTGATTTATTGTAGAGATGAGGTCTCACCAAGTTGCCCAGGCGGGTCTCGAAACCGCGGGCTCCGGCAACCCACTCACCTCAGCCTCCCAAGGCATGGGATTACAGGCTGAGTCACCGAGCCGGGCTGGCAAAAGTCTTTTCTAGACATACTTTTGGTATTTACTCAAATACATACAACTATGCAAAAACCAGATGAAAGTATAAAATGTTTCAGACACCATCCATTTGTCTTCTGCTAGGAGACACATGAGATCCCTCTTGTTAATCTTAGGAGTTGAGGATTTCTTTCATTTTGCTCAGCACCTCACCTGCCACAAAATCAAAAGAAAGTTCTGTTTTAGCTTCTTGTTTCCCCAAATCAGAATGAATGAATGGATTGCAGGATAGCTGATTCCAATAGCTTGGCAAAAAATGATGACAGATGTGTTTGGCTGCCAAGTAGAATTCCAAATCGATGTGGTTAGAGACAAAAAATAAGTGATAAGTAACAAGAGGAAGGAGATCACAGCCTGCAGAGCTTTTATGTGGACCTTGGTACTGGAATCTTGAGCTCCTTCACCACGGAGGTGCATCTTCTTGAGATGTTTGCACAGGGAACAGATTAATATCAAAAAGCACATCAGAGACATAGTAAATGGTAGGAAGTTTGCGAGCATGGTTGCAGCCAAATTTGAGAAGTGTACAGGGTTCCTCAGTTTGATCTTCCAAGTCACATTTACTTCATACTCCTTAGTCCTCATACCCTCATCCATGTTTGCCAATACAAGCTGACAAGCCAGAAACACCAAAGTCCCCAACAGTATCACCAGAACTACACTCTTAGCTCTCCTCTTTAGGTGAAGAAAAACAAAGTTGGAGAAATTGGCAATCTTGAGCAGATAAAATACGCTGAGGCTAGTAGCAAGCCAGAGGCTGAAGTGGTTGGCTATTGCCCAAGCATTAAAAACAAAAATTCTTCCTTCCACACTATACAAATCTGGGTAAAGCACAGTTGAGCACCAATTTAATAATATTACCCAAAGCAAACCAAGTCTGGAGACTGCCAAAGCAGTGAGAATTTGATCAGCTGAGGTGATCTTTCCTCTCTTGACCCACTCAATGACATTTACCAGTGCTATGAAGCCATTGGCCAAATTTCCAAAAACAAATTCAACCACTATTAAGATGGAAAAAAGAATTGGTATTAAACATATCATGTCTGAACTGACAAAAAGGAAGAAAAAAATGCAGGCTTAATATCACAGGTTTTGATTCCTTTACTATCCTGACCTTAAATTCTGTAGTCACCCGATTTCTGAAAGTACAATAACATTATTTTTACTTTTAATTTACTTGGCCACTGTTAAGCCTGGAAGTACCAGGGTATACTAACGGACGAGTTCAATGTTGTCTTTATGGAAAAGGAGTGTCTTTCTCAATACGGTTCAAATTAACTCCTATTCAAACACTGTCTGTCCTTGCTATAGGCTAAACTTTTTCACAGCTGATATTGAAGTGAAAGCTGAGTTCTCATTTGCTTTCATGCAAATAAGGATATATTCTCTTTCATTGTTTTGCAATATTTGATTTAACTTATCTCCACAGCTAGTTCATCAACTTGAATTTTTACCAATAACATTTAAAAATTAAATGCATAGAGCTCTAATATATAGAAAATATCTAAATTATTATTATTATTATTATTATTTTGAGTTAGCGTCTCACTCCATCGCCCAGATTGGAGTGCAGTGGCCGCTTCCGGCCACCGCAGCCTTGACTTGCTGGGCTCCGTCGATCCTTCCACCTCAGCCTTCCAAGTAGCTGGAACTACAGGCGCGCGCTACCATGCCCGGCTGATTTTTTTTATTTTTTTATTGTAGAGATGAGGTTTCGCCTGCCCAGGCGGGTCTCGAATCCGCGGCCTCAGGCAATCCACTCACCTCAGCCTCCCAAGGCGCGGGATTACAGGCTGAGCCACCGAGCCCGGCTGAAAATATCTAATTAGTAGATGGAGTTTCGTGAGCACTAAAATCATCTCCACTGAGGAGCTATATGGGAGAAAGAAAAGATATTTTCATAGTTTATCCAATGCTTTTGCTATCCAAAGCATTGAAGTTCCTGGGAGAATCCAGAGAAGACATAATTCCTGAATGCTGGGTGCTGATGATTTACAGTTACTCATCAATGAATTGTTTGGAAGTGTCCATACATTCCCACCTGGAAGAATAACGTTATAGGATTATTGTGCAGGAATGACTGACTCCTTTTTGGCAATAGAAACATGAGTTTCAGATAATTCATCTGGATTCAAAACCTCTGACTTCTCTCTCTAATAGTCAAAACCCCTAATTTCTCTCTCTAATTAATTCAGTCTTTCTTCCTTCACTACTGCTTATTTTGCTTCTCATGATGTTAAAAATCATATTAGACATCAAGATATCTTTAAACATGATTACTCTTTATAATCCTAATACTTTGCTGAGAATATTCAGTAAGCATTTATATTATTTACAGGACTTATGAAAAGTTATAATATTCTACCTTTATTCCACAAAGCAGTCTCTTAAGTAAAGCCAGATATGGACAATACTGAGAATGAGGAGAGAACCATCTGCAGAGCATGACTCATTCTCATTTTGTGCCTGTCCACTACTCAGTGATGCTCACTCACCGATAGTCTTCAAAGGCCTTAGTGTTTATCCAGCTTCCTCATATCTCTTCCCAGCAATATCTGCTCCCTGACTGTTAAATCAAACTTTAATATGAGTTAGCATGAATCTCCGACACGAGGTGGTAGAGTAATAGCATAATGCATTCTTATGTCCTCACGAACTGTTTTTGAGGCAGTATTGAAGTAATAAACTAAATCAGAAAAGGTCTGTAAGATTGTCAATATTGCCCTTCAATTGGGAGGGATCCAGATTGAGTAGTTAAGCAGGCAAAAATAGGGATTTTTAAGAAAAAAACTCTCAAGGGTAGAAGCCCCAACATACTACACATGCAGATGCAGACTTGGCATTGCAGGTTTGGTATCTTCCAGAATACTGAGATGAATTTGAAGAATACACCAACTCTCACAAAACTTCATGGGGCTTTAGATGATAAAACAGAACGTGGTCCCAGGAAAGGTAGGTGACACCCCAGAGGAGCTCTCTGATATTGCTTTCCTGCCTGCCCCTATAAGTCTACCCCCTCCTCTTATTGAAACAGTCATCATGTTGTTGCATGTGTCAATGGACATTATTTTGCTTATTGAGTAGTGCTCTATTATATGGAAAACACCATAACTTATTTATCTATTCACTAATCCATGTAAATGGATATGTAGCTTGATGGAAATACATAATGGCACAACCATTTTGTAACAGAGACACGCAGTTTTTTTTAAAGTTAAGCATATTCCTAGCATATGATCCAAATATCTATTTATTGGTATTTACCCAAGAGAAATGAAAGTATATACCCATGCAAACACTTTACATAAGTGCTTATTGTAGTTTTATATTAAATATCCTGTTAATTTTAACTGGAATAAAAACCATTTAGTAAAAAATTTTGTCTCTAAGGAAGTAACTTATGACAAAATAATTACTAGTTAGTGGGTATAAAAATAAATTCACTGAGCTAAATATAATTAATTTTCAAAAGGAAAATGTATCATATTAAAAAAAACTAAACTAAAAGTGACACAAACAATTTTACATGGGAGCTTCCACTCTTGATCCAAATAAAGTCATTTGGATCAGATTTACCCTCCGGTCTGAGATTTTTAAAATCTGACAAAATATATAAAATGAAAGATTTGCAGACATCAGGCAATGAAGAACACTAATCCCTGAGAGCTGGGAAACAATTAATATAAGCCCTATGGTTGCTCCACATGATGACCTGAAGAGACTTTCTAGACCCTGGTGCAGAGACAGAAGTTCAGTGAACTTCCTGAGTTAAGAAGGCAAAGCTGACTATCCAGGAGATCAAGCCTGCTAGAATGTGCAGCATGGAGCTCCAGAACAGAGAGATAACTACAGAGAGGTGGTGAGGGTCCCAAGCAACGATTTAGCAAAGAACTAGTAATCATATGCCTATAAGGAACTACTCAATGCTGGAAAAGAGCCATCTAAGAAAATTAGAGGAAGAAGTGCCCAGCACACTTAAAGGGTGGGGAGAAGGGTATGTATGACACTAGTATGACTGGAAAAATCTCATATGTTACAGGGTACTGGGGAGAACACCCAGAAGGTATTGCCTCAATGGTAAAAATTAACACTGTTCTGATTGTGCCTATTAACTCTTAAAAGCTACTCCCAAAATGATCAAACTGTTTCCAAGTAACTTAACTGTATACCAGTACAAGGCTCATGAATATCTTTAAGAATACCAAAATATTTAGCACCCAAAAAGAGAAAAATCACAATGACTGGCATCAAATCAAAGATTTCCAAATCCTCAAAGAAGCAATAAAATTGACCTATAATGAGGAGAAAAATCAAATAAAATCAACCTAAAACTGGCACAGTTATTGTACTTAGCAGAAAAGGACATAAAAACAATTATTTAATTGTATTCCAGGTGTCTAAAAAGTTAAGACACATAGAGGAAATTTTTTTAGAATACCTAAACTGTACTTCTAGAATGTAAAGCCAAAATACCTTAGGTAAAAAATACACTGGATGTAAGTAATAGCAGTTTAGACACTTTAGAAGAAAATATTGGTGGACATGAAGATATAACAATAATAACTACCCAAAAGAAACACAGAGAGAAGAGAAACATTTAAAAATAAAAAGGACATCATTGATATTTGGAGGAATTTAAGGACCCAAGGGATGTGTAATTTCAGTTGCAAGACTAGGTTGAAGAAATAATGGCCAATTTTTTCTCAAAACTCATACACCCAAGAAGCTCAATATACCCCAAGCACAAGAAACATACCCAAAACTACACCAAATTTCTCAAAAGTAGTTTTAGTCCAGGTATGGTGGCTCAAGCTTTTAATCCCAGTACTTTGAGAGGCCAGGGAGGCAGGACCTTTGAGACCAAAGTCTGAGACCAGCTTGAACAACATAGTGATATCCCTTCTCTACAAAAAACAAAAACAAACAAAACTCAGAAAAATTAGCCTGGGCACTATGGTGCCTGCCCAGATAACGGGAGGCTGAAGTAGAAGGATATCTGAATTCAGGTAGTCAAGGCTACAGTGAGTTGTGATCATGCCACTGCCCTATAGATCGGGTGGCAGGGTAAGGATCCTATTCAAAAAAAAAAGTAGTAGGCGGGCTCGGTGGCTCAGCCTGTAATCCCGCGCCTTGGGAGGCTGAGGTGAGTGGATTGCCTGAGCCCGCGGGTTCGAGACCCGCCTGGGCAAGCGCGACCTCATCTCTACAATAAGTCAAAAAATCAGCCGGGCATGGTACCGCGCACCTGTAGTTCCAGCTACTTGGAAGGCTGAGGGGAAGGATCGCTGGTGCCCAGCAGGTCGAGGCTGCGGTGGCTGGGAGCGCCACTGCACTCCAGTCTGGGTGACAGAGTGAGACTCCAACTCAAAAAAAAAACAAACAAACAAAAAAAAAAAGTAGTTTAAAGAGAAAATATCAAAAAGTATCCAGAGAAAAAGAGATGTTATGTGCAAACAAATAAGGGTTATGGCAGATTTCTTTCAGAACCAATGCAATCAGGAATCCACTGGATCAACATCTTTAAAGAACCCATGAAACAAGAAAAAAATTTCTCAAGCCAGAACACCCAGATAAAATAGTTTTGTTTTGTTTTGTTTCTGAGTTAGTTGGAGTCTCGCTTCGTCACCCTGACTGGAGCGCAGTGGCATGCTTCCGGTCAACACAGCCTCAGCCTGCTGGGCTCCAGTGATCATTCCACTTCAGCCTTCCAAGAAATCAGAACAACAGGTGTGCACTACCTACCACCCCTGGGTAATTTTTTATTTATTGTAGAGACAGGTCTCATCAAGTCGCCCAGGCTAGTCTCGAACCCATGGGCTCAGGCAATCCTCTCACCTCGGCCTCCTAAAGTGCTGGGATTATAGGCTTGAGTCACCATGTCCGGCCTAAAATAGTTCTTAAAACTGAAAGAGAAAGAAAGACTTTTCCAAACATTAAAAATAATTTTTAAAAATTCACCAGCAGACTTACAATGCAAGAAATCTTAAAGGATGTCCTCCAGGGAGCTGGGGAATTGCGTTCTGATGAGGCCTCTCTTCCTGGCTTATAAATGGGCCACCTCTCACTGCCTCCTCATATGATCTTTCCTCTCTACCTGCAGACTCCCGCTGTCTTTCTCTTGTTTAAGGTCACCAGACCTATTGGATTAGGAACCCACAATGATGACCTTATTTAACCTTAAATAAAGGCCTTATCCCCAAATACAGTCATATTAAAGGTGAGGACTTCTACATATGGCTTTGAGGGGCATATGCTTCAGTCCATAACAATCTTTCTGAAGTATATCTGTTAATAGCATTTTCAGTGAAAAGGTGTATGCAGCACATAACCACATTCTTTTTTATTTGGAAAAAGTATTCAATTGAATCCTCAGGACAAATTTTTAGCTAATAATTCAGGATTATAATTATATTCCTTAGCACTTTGAAAATATAAATCTTCTTCTGGCTGTAATTTTTGGAGAAGATTTCTCAGTTATTCAAAGTGGAATTTTCCATCACTTTGGAGATTACCACTTTTTTTTTTTTAATTGGAATCTCACTCTATCACCTATGCTGGCCTTGACCAGCTGAGCTCGGGCAATCCTTCTGTCTCAGCCTTCCAAGTAGCTGAAACTACAGGTGCACTCAACTACACCTGGCTAATTTTTTTATTTATTGTAGAGACAAGGTCTCACTATGTTACCCAGGCTGGTCTCGAACCCCTGGGCTTAGGTGATCCTCTCCCCTCAGCCTCCCAAATTGCTGGGATTACAGGCTTGGTCACTTGTTATTTTATAGATACATTCTGAATTCCTATTTATAGCTGAGGTTGCAATTTTATTACTATATATATATATAATGTGTATATGTATTGTACACATGTGTATATGTGAATGTGTATATGATATCCTATTAAATATAGAATACATCGACTAGAAAATATTCCATTGTTTAATGTACCACTATTAAAAGGTATCTCTACTTTAATTGGCCAGATGAGAAAAATATGTATGTTATCATCACCTTAATAAGTAATAAAACACTTTTGATACTATTAAACACAGATTTTATTAGAATACCACACACAGATAAGAAAACACAGAGTCTCTCTAAGATGATTTTTTAAAGTATTTATCTCAAACCCAAAGTCAGTATTATATTTGTTGTTGAAACACCAGAAAAACTCCATTTACAAAAATATCAGTTATCACCACAATTACTTAACATTTTGAATGGTCAGCCACTTCATTATACAAACCAACAACAAAATAAAAATTATAAATAATTAAATGGAAGAAGTCAACAAATCATTATAAATCATTATATACAGCTGACATAATTTTCTATCTGCAAAAGACAAGAGAATGAGTTGAAAACACAAAGCACAAGGCAAGTTTAGTAAGGCAGCCAGCTTCTGATTCAACAAATAAACCCAACCAATTACCTTTTCATATACACGCTAATCAGGTACCCAATCGCAGAGAAAAAAACAAGAACAATTAATATAAGCACCAGAACTACATATTCTTTTTCCACCAGTTTGTGACCTGGGTGTGAGCAGTCTCTGTCTGTGAAAGTTTTGCCCGAATTGGAGGGAAAGCCTCACTGCACTGAGGACTATGCTCTAGCTCTGTGCTTGTATCAACATGAAGTGCCGGATTAGTCTTCTAACATCTCAGAACTTCACATATGGCTACCTTCTGCATACGCTCACTTTTTCTTTATGGCATATGTTTCTTATTAAAATATTTTCAAAAACACCAAGAAAAGATGTTCAACATAGATTTGCTCAATGTGTAAATGAATGGATGAACAACATTAGAATAACAAGAAAATCTGTTTAAAACACAAAGTCTACCATTTAAAGGGATTTTTTGTGTGTGAGTTCAAGCCACAAGTAAAGAATCCTTTATTGGCCAGGCTCAGTGGCTCAGCCTGTAATCCCAGCTCCTTGGGAGGCCAAAGTGAGGTTCGTGACCTGCCTGGGCAACTTGGCGAGACCTCATCTCTACAATAAATTTTTAAAAAATTAGCTGGGTGTGGTAGCACACGCCTGTAGTTCCAGCAACTTGGAAGGCTGAGGCAGAAGGATTGCTGGAACCCAGCAGGTGGAGGCTGCAGCGGCTGGGAGCGGCCACTGCACTCCAGTCTGGGTGACAGAGTGAGACTCCAACTCAAAAAAAAAAAAAAAGTTTTATTTCTAAAGATATGCAGGATTCTATCATACTGAAGATTTAACAAAATTGAGCACATGACCATGATTTCCCCCCCTTATCCCACATCTTGAACTTAATTTATTTTAAATGTTTCATCTATTTTATTAAATTAGTTTTCATTTCTGCCATAAAGCCTCTGTGAACAACATATGCACATAGTCATACTCATACTAATTATGTGTTGACTGCTCAATAGTTACTCAAAATTTCTGTTCCTATGAGGAAAAAACAGAGGGTTTTTTCCCTCTAGTAATATAGATTATGTGGTATAAATAAAATATAACGAAAAGAGCAATCTCCCAGAATGATATGCAATTAAAAGATTATCATCAGTCAAGATCTGCTAGTATTGTGCATTAAAATATAAATGTGATGTTGGCTGGGTACGGTGACTCATACCTATAGTCCTAGCACTTTAGGAGGCCGAGGCAGGACGATTGCCTGAGACTATGAATTCAAGATCAGCATGGGCAATATGGCTAGACCTAATTTCTACAATAAACCAAAAACAGCCAGGTGTTGTGGCACGTGCCTGTAGTCCCAGCTACTTGAGAAGCTGAGGTGGAAGATTCCCCTGAACCTAGGAGGAGGCTGCGGTGGCCATGATCATGCCACTGTACTACAGCTTGGGCAACAGAGTGAGACTCCGACTCAACAAAAAGAAAATTTTAATGTATTGTGGCACACATCTGAAAACCACAGTAGGAAACACAGTGTATTTCCAAATGAAAATTGCATACTCTTAATAATGACAAATATATTTCAAAAATACTTAAATATATAATTAATAATACAGATGTGGCTATTGAAATAAAACAGCCAAATGATTATGAATAATTTCTCAAAAACATTTGTAAATTAGATCTTATATTTGAAGTAATGAATTTTGTGTATGTGATTTCCTATAATCTATTTTATTATTCTTTTGTTATCTGTAATTTTAGGTACATTCCCTAGATTAGAAAATTGTTTTTATATGCATAAAATTATGAAGTCCTATTTTTAGTAACTTTATGCCACATACATATATATATATCTTATATATTATAGGTTTCTTATTTAAAAATCTCAAAAAGGTAAATGAAATATAAAATTTATATTATTTGTTACTATAAAGAGTTATTATATTTAATGAGTCCATATTCATATCCTCCTGTGTCTAGGTATGTTAATATACATACATGTCTATATCCTGCTAAGTTGTAATATGTTTGGGTAATGTTTATTCAAAATATACTTTTGTAAAACTGTAAAAGTTATACATAGTGGAAGAATATTAGGGAAGTATAAGTTTGTAACATACAAGAATTTCTTATGAACATGTTATGATTTTCCTCTAGAATAGTTAAGATGATTCCGTGAAAGGTCCATGGCCTGAGGTCTCACTATCTTTGAACCTGCATCCCAGCCACCACAGCACCAACAGAGAAGTCTGTCTCAGTTTATTGTTTGCCAGAATCAGGACACATGAATGGCCTGAAGGGTAAACAATTGCAATAACCTGGCAAAACATAATAATCATATTTTTGTCTAACAGCTCAGAGCTCCAAACTGGTAGAAAAAAAGACAGAAAGAAAACAGTATAAAGTAGGAGGAAGGCGACCATAGTTTGGATGGCTTTTATATGGACCTCGGTGCTGGCATCCCTGGATGATTAGCAGGAGAAAAGTTGTCAGGGCCAGAGTAAAGGGTATGAAAATGAACATAGTGTTGGTTAACCAAAGAGAACGGGTAACTTGTACATAGTCACTTGAACCAGAACTGCAAGTCTTATTTCTTCTGCATCCACTGATCCATGCATTAACACGAATATTTATCAGTGCAATATTAAAAACCAAGAGGACCAAGGTCACCAGAAGTATCACTAAAACCACCTTTTTAATTTTCCACTTTAGGTAGAGAAAAACAGAATTGGAAAACATGGCTATCTTGAGAAAATAAAGGGTGCTGAGGCTTGTAGCAAGCCAGATGCTAAAATGGTTGGTCACTGTCCAGGGAACATTAAGCATTCTTAATATTTCTTGAGTCTCAAACAAAGCTGGATAAAACACAGATACACACCAACTTATGAACATTAACCAAAGCAGACCAATTCTGGGGATTGCCATGGCAGTGAGGATTTGATCAGCTAAAGAGAGCTTTCTTCTCTTGATCCAATCAATACAGTTCACCAGTACAATGAATCCATTTCCTAAGTTTCCAATTATGAATTCCACACTTAAAATAAATGTTCATGTGCTCTTTATGACACTATCCATTGTCTGTAAGAAAATGCCCCAATGTCTAATATCACTGCTGAAGATTTCTTAAGGCACTCATCTAAAATGCTATGTGTATCTGATCTTGAAAATTCAATAGTATGCTCCCTTTAAATGTTAAACCAGAAACTGTCAAGATTTGCTAATGACTGGGTCTATAGCTTTCTTCAGGAAAATCTTCATAATTTTCCAGACAGCTCAGCTGAGCTTCGTACAGTAGGCTTACACACAGTAGGTTGAATTCTCTTGTAGTTGGTGACGGAGGAAACGCTGAATTCTCCTTTGCTAACATGCAAATAAAGACATGTC
Source organism: Tarsius wallacei (assembly GCA_963574415.1). Taxonomy (NCBI): domain Eukaryota; kingdom Metazoa; phylum Chordata; class Mammalia; order Primates; family Tarsiidae; genus Tarsius; species Tarsius wallacei. The sequence continues at coordinate 13,021 of CAUYQG010022308.1, forward strand.
TACTTTCACTGTTTTGTTTTGTTTTGTTTTTGCCTTATCTACATATTTGAGTCTGACAACTTGAACTCTTGGCAAGTAGCATTACAAAATTCTAACACATATAGCAGACAATAAGCATCTAAATTGGTATATGACACTTCCACATGTTCACACTCATAAGCAAACCCTGAACATTTACCATAATACTATAAGAAAGGGATTAGCAGTAGCCGGAAACTGCTGGGGGTGGGGGGCACATAATGTCAATAAGGGTGCCTGATCTCAAACCAGGCAAAGAGAGGACCAAAGGGAGGTCCTACTTTATGTATACGATGACCACTTGTATACCTAATCCTGAATTGTACCTCACATCTTAAAAAAATAAATAAACTTCCTAATCACATATAAAAAATATTCCCAAAGTCTACTGAATATTTACCTTTAATACTATGCAATATAGACTTTTAAGCCTTTTTAAATGGTGTCG
>CAUYQG010022310.1:0-13109 GCA_963574415.1 Tarsius wallacei
TCTACAATAAATCAAAAAAATTAGCCGGGCATGGTAGCATGCGTAGTTCCAGCTACTTGGAAGGCTGAGGCGGAAGGATCGCCGGAGCCCAGCAGGTCGAGGCTGCGGTGGCCGGGAGCGGCCACTGCACTCCAGTCTGGGTGACAGTGTGAGACTCCAACTCAAAAAAAATAAAAAGCCCTTCACATTGTTCCAGGTGTATAGTAGACACCTGATAATAATATTTTTAGTTTTGTACTGTTATCTCCGTTTTTCACACAGGAAAGTTGAGGCCACGGTGCTAAGTGGAGGAGCCAAGACTCCATCCCATTTAACCCCCAAATCTGTCTCTTTTTATGGAGATGAGACAAACCAGGTTCAGAAAGGTTCAGGAATGTGCTGAGTAGGACAGGTGAGATGATGGAACCCTAGTTCTTGTGTCTTAAAGCCATACAGTGCACTTAGGAATGAAAAGTAGATAAAAACTTGTCCTGTTTCTTTGCACTCAGATTTCACAAGAACAAACCTTCTCTATTCACAGAGAGACAGGCAGGTCAGAATATCCAAGTCTCTCACAGCATTTTTTTTTTTTGAGTTGAAGTCTCCGTTGCCCAGGCTGGAGTGCAGTGGCACGCTCACGGCCACCCCAGCATCGACCTGCTGGGCTCCAGCGATCCTTCTACCTCTGCCCTCCAAGTAGCTGAAACAACAAGCATGTGCTACAACACCCGGCTAATTTTTTATTTTTATTTTTATTTTTTTATTTTATGGTAGAGAAAAGGGCTTGTCAAGTTGCCTGGGTTGGTCTCGAACCTGCGGGCTCAGGCAATCCACTCACCTCAGCCTCCCAAAGTGCTGGGATTACAGACTGAGCCACCGAGCCCAGCCTCTCACAGCTTCTTTTGAATTTAATTTCCACAGAAAAATCTCCAAATCTGACGTTATGAGGTTGTATAGGAGATGTTTAATTAGCTCATGGGATATGATCTTCATTCTGCAATTTAGCAAGGGTAGAGGCCTGGTGGTGAAAAACCCTTCACCAGCCTTCACCACCCTACCCCCTGCACATACCTCAACAACTGTTACTAAGAACTATCTAGCAAGAAGAAGGATGTCTAGAATCCTGAAAAGAAAGAAGGGTGGTATAGAAGCCCAGCACCAAACAATGGAAAACACTCAGAGAGGGTACAAGGCACTCACTCATAAGGGAATATCAACCAAACAGTTAAAAAGTAACTGTCATGGAAAAAACTATGCGGCATAGGAAAACCTATATTCAAAAATGAGTGAAAAATCAGAATTGTTTCAATTATATAAACAGATATTGGAGGAAAATGAAAGAAAATACAGAAAAATAACCATAGTGATAGAATCTTTGATGATTTTTTTTTCTCATTTTGTTTTCTAAGTTGCTGAAACAAACCATATTCCTCCAACAAGATAAACATTTTAAAACTCTACTGAAGAAAAAAAGTAAATATTCTCTCTGTTTTTTTTCTTTCTTTTCTTTGGAACTTTATTCTATCATCATTTTCCTTATGGTTCCTGAGTATAGCTCACAATAATATCTGGTCTGGGACAGCTCTGCCCAATATGGATTAACTTTGTCACTGCCTGGAGACTGGGATAAGGCAGGTGAGATGACAGTTCAATGTCTCACCTTGCTGGCTGTGTGATCTTGGCCAACTTAACCTCTCTGTGATTCAGGGATGTAAGATGGGGAGAGTTCCAATAATGAGATTTATATGTTAGGGTTTTAGAATAGCGCCTAGCACTGTGGTCAGAGCGCTTTAATGCTCATTTCTCTGATGAGAAGGAGGAAGACAGCAATGATCTATGTCTGTAAATTTAAACTTAAATTCCCATTCTACCATTTAGTACCTCTGTGATTCTCAATTCACGGTCTTTCAATGTGAATAATTGTATCCCAAAGAATTCCTTTTTTTAAAAATTTTATTTATTTTTTGAGTTGAAGTCTCACTCCATCATCCAGACTGGAGTGCAGTGGCACGCTCCCGGCCACCCCAGCGTCAATCCTTCTGCCTCGGCCTTCCAAGTAGCCAGAACTACAGGCACACACCACCACACCCGGCTAAGCTTTTGATTTATTGTAGAGATGAGGTCTCACCAAGTTGCCCAGGCTGTTCTTGGACCCATGGGCTCAGGCAATCTCTTCACCTCGGTCTCCCTAAATGCTGGTATTATAGGCTTGAGCCACTGCACCCAACCTATCTTGTTGTTTTTTAAAAAAAATATACTTGAGTTGGTAAGAACTCATCAAGATTTCCTGTTTAAAGGAGATAAAATGTGAAGCAACCAGCACAAGTCTTTGCATGTGGTTGGTATTTCACACAGTTTAGTTCTTTCTTTCTTCTTTTCCGACTCTTCTCTGAGTCTTTACTGAGGCAGCATCAGTTTGGCATCTAACTGCTACTTAAAAGTCGCTTGCTTTGGGAGACCAAGGAGGGAGGATTGCTTGAACCCAGAAGTTCAAGACCTGCCTAGACAACATAGCAAGACCTCCTCTCTACAAAGAAAAAAAAATTAGCTGGATATGATGGTTCGTGCCTGTAGTTCCAGTTACTTGGGAGGTTGAGGCGGAAGGATTGCCTGAGGCCAGAAGGTCCAGGTTACAGTAAGCTGTTATCCTGAAACTGCTCTCCAACCTGTAATGAGACTCCTTCTCAAAAAAAAAAAAAAAGCTGCCTCCTGTAGGTGGTATAAAAATGCAACATCTCCTCCAGCAGAGGGCGATATCTTCATATCTTATACTGCGCTGTCCAATAGAAACAAAGCAAACCAGTAGAGGTTTCCAAGTTACAGCAGCCATATTTTAAAAAGTAAAAAGAAAACAAGTGAAATTGATCTTCATATATTTTATTGAACCCAATATATTCAAAATATTGTCATCAAATGCATAATTAATAGAAAAGTTATTAATGAGATATTTTGCATTTTTTCTTAATAAGGCTTTCAAATCATGTATATTTTGCATTCACAACCCTCAGTTTGGCCTCACCATATTTCAAGTGTTTGGTAGCCACAGGTGGCTAGTGTCTACTACATTGGACAGAGCCTGTCTACACAGTCTCCTTGGCATATGGCTAATGTCAAACTGAGAAAGTGTTTGCTTGCATAGGAAATTAAACAGAAAAATAAAACAAATGCGTTATGAGGAAGGATTCAGGTGAAGACCACATCTGTTCACTAGTATAACAAACACATCTTTAGCAAATTAGTAAAAAATATTTCTAAAATGCAAAATTCCCTCAGAGTTCAGAATCTCTGCTATTAACATTTATAAAGAGGGCTTCCTCCTTTTTTTAAGATTAGAAAGTATAGTTTATTTAGAAAGTCCATTAGAGAGAAAGAAAGAGGAGATTCACCTTCCCCAGGTAGGGGTGGGGACCAAAGCCAGGGAACATGGCCTGGCCATAGCTCAAAGAGCACATGGCCACACCATAGCTTAACAAGGCAATAGCTACCATGGCCTGGCAACGGCAGTGGCAATGGCCTAGCAGTGGCCAAGAAGGCTTTCTTTTTAAGGATGAGGAAAATGTCTAAGAGTAACTCTGGTGATGCCTGCACAACTCTGTGAAGATACCCAAAGCCATGTAATTGACACTTCAAAATAGGTGAATTGTATGGCATGTGAACTCTATCGTAATAACACTTTTTAAAATTTTTAAATCGCATAAAGAAATCAAAGGTAGGAGTGCTCCCACTCCAAAAGTATATCTATTTGGGGGTTAATGACCTTAAATGTACCTTAAAATAAAGAATATGGGTACAGACACAGAATTCCTGACATAGCTATTCAGGGGTGTTGGCAGGAGTTGAAAATCTACAGTTCCGGTCCCTGAAATTGTGAGAATATCTTGACTATTTTGCTTGAAATAAATGTTGTATGATTATAGTAATTTAAAAAAATTAAAAAGGAGTATGCCCGTGGACAGAAATGTTATCTTCCTAAAAGGTCCACTTACTGGACCCACTGGTTACTTTTGTAGTGGATTCCGGAGGGGGGAAATGATTTGTATTTGGACGCCCTCCCTCATTTCTCCCCCACCTCCCCCACATCACCCCACAGTCCTGCTTTACCAAAATACTTCCTATGAGTAAATGTTACCAGAGCAGACAGCCTTCTCCAGTAGTCTCTCTGTATCTCTTTATATTATCACACCAATTTTCCCCGACCATAATCACAATTTAGGAATTTCCTAATTTTTTTTTTCTTTTTGAGTTGGAGTCTCACTCCGTCACCCAGGCTGGAGTGCAGTGGCACGCTCCTGGCCACCGCAGCCTCGACCTGCTGGGCTCCGGCGATCCTTCCGCCTCAGCCTTCCAAGTAGCTGGAACTACAGGTGCGCACCACCACACCCAGCTAATTTTTTGATTTATTGTAGAGATGAGAGCTCGCCAAGTTGCCCAGGCGGGTCTCGAACCCGCGGGCTCAGGCAATCCACTCACCTCAGCCTCCCAAAGTGCGGGATTACAGGCTGAGCCACCGAGGTCGGCTAATTTCCTATTTTGAATGGAAACTTACTACAGTCATGTTCAAGACTTAAGCACCAACTACCATGAGGGAGAGAAAAAAGACCGTTTGATTCATTCAAAATGGCAGTATTATCTGGGCTGGAGTTACTTCCTACTGGCCTATCAATTCTACAAGATGGATAAGCTTCCCCCACCCTTGCATAGTCTGACAAGCTATAAAAAGCTCTAAGCTTACTTTCAATTTCTCCTTCAACTCGGGGAAACATTATAGCAAGGGTAATAGTCAATGGAAGACTTTTTATTTTAAGTAAATAAAATCTCTAATCCACGAGCTGTAGTAGAAAGTTAATTCTGGCCTTGAACTCAGATGACCAGTTCTGCCATAAATTAGTTGTAATGGGCCTGCCTTGATTGGTTGATGTATAGAGCAAATGACGTGATGAATGTCATATCCGGTATTCCCCTCTATAAATGGGTGCTACTTCTTCCTCATAAGGGATAGAATAATGATTACCAGAAAATAGCTGTGAACTCACTTTACAAACCGCAGCCCACATGGGTGGCATTGATCTCGTTACTATGACCTAGGAGACAGTGTATAGTGGACACAGGGTCTGGCCCTGGCTCCCTTGGCCACACCTGTTCGTGGATTTTTCATTTTCCCTCTTTGTGGGCAGCTTTGAAAAACAGAGGCAAAAGAGTGTATTCACAGGCTGTATCAATATTCTCTGAAGCTCTACGTTAAATAAGCCATCAATGCTCTTCAGGGTTTCCCCCAAATTCACAAATTTTTGTTTCTTTCCAGTCGGCAGACACAGTTTTATACCATGTCTCTACTTGGATTTGACATATAAGCATGTTATGACCCCCCCCAAAAAAATTCATATGTTGAAGATCTAATCCACAGTATCTCACAATGTGACATTATTTGGAAATGGGGTCATTGGAGATATATTTCATTGAGATCATTAAGGTGGCCCTAATGACTGATGTTCTTGTAAGACGACAGTATTAGGACACAGAGGCATGGAGGAAAGGCTGTGTGAAGACAAGGGAGAAGACGCCAACTGTAAGCCACTGAGAAAGGCCTCAGAATGAAACCAATCCTGCTAGCACCTTGATCTTGGACTCTAAGCTCTGGAACTGGAAGGAAATAACTTTCTGTTGTTTAAGTCACCCAGTCCTTGGTACTTCGTTATGGCAGCCCTAGCAGACTAACACAGTAACCTAGGATGGTTGTACATATGCTCTGAAAAAGCAAGCCAAAAGCCTAGTTAATTCAGCTAGTCAAGCCAATGGGTTAAGAATGTTCTCGGACCACATGGAGGCTGATGAAACGGTGTCACAGCTCTTTGCATGGCAGCCTCGTGCTGCCATCACTCACATATGCAGCAATGCATGATTAACTAACTCCCCTCATGATCAAATGTGGGCACAAGTCCTTGAGTCCAATACTAAGCACCTTCCTTTGGAAATACCCTAGTTTTTCAGTTCAGCCATCGTCTCTTTTTTTGGCTTCCTATTTCAACAAACAGTTACATCTACCAGGTGACAACATAAATGCTAGCATTTTATACAATTTCATGATGATTTCTTTTTTCTTCATTTTTTTCCTATGAGTACATACTATACAAGAAACATTTTGTTTCATTCTAGTTTTACTTCAGGAATCTCAGTGGGAAATGTGACATTTCTGGGAAATTTTGAAAACATAAAGACTTACATAGCTCTGGTCAGGGTATATGCAGCATGACCTGGCCACTCAAGCCCGTGCTACAAGTATGAACCTCACTGTTCTAAAGCTTTTCGGTGCATATGATTATTAAGGAATTATTTCATCAAGCTGAAGATTTTTTCCTAAAAGATCCAGGTAAAACCTGCTCCCAACAGTTGAAAATGTTTTACACTTTTAAAATAAATACCTGCTTAAGCAACATAGAGAGACTTTGTCTCTACAAAAAATTTTAAAAATTAGCCAGCTGTGGTGGCACGTGCCCGTAGTCCCAGCTACACAGGAGGCTGGGGTGGAGGGATCACCTGAGCCCAGGAGGTTGAGGTTGCCGTGAGCCGTGATGGTGCCACAGCACTCTAACCTGGGTGACAGAGCAAGACCCTGACTCAAAAATAAAAATAAATAAATAAATAGATCAAGAAAGTTCCAGCAATATTATTTGCTTTTTTTCTTCGAGGTTAGCAAAACCATAAGAAAAAGAGTTTATAAATTTCCAATATAAAATAAATGTCTCTGAGATCAACTGAAAGATTTCATTTCCACCGGAAGTAAGATCATGACAACTAGAAGTCACTTCGAAGAAACAAATCCAGGACGTGTATGTCACTGTGACTCCACATTTCCTTTACCGCTTGGGGGAACTTAATGTTTTTCTACTGTAAGCTCTGCCATCTATTTATCAGGCCACGACCTCTGCCTTAATTAGACAAGATTTCTTATTTACCAAAGGAGAATAAATTGTATTTTTCTTACTAACTGGTCATTTTCATTTTTTCAGTCATTAGAGGTTTTAAGTTGCTTCAGCCTGACTAAACAACCCTAAATCACAGAGAAACCCAAGAAGATATTTCCCAATGTGATGTGTCTCTGAGCAACAGCCCAAATACTAACATTCTTTGGTTGCTCTTTAAAATCAGTTAGGCTTTATATTAACTATGTCTAAACATGATTAAATTTTCAGTAAGAAACACGTTTTTTAAAAGATAAAAAATACATGCAGTCAAGTTTACCCCAATTAAATATATATATATTATTATTTTGTATATATTTTGTAGAAATAATAGCATCACCACAATGCACTAACTCTTAGGGCTGGTGAGACAGTCAGGGGTAAGTAGATGCCCCCAAAACACTCAGATGTGCCATCTCTTCTGGGAAACAGGCACATGGGTCATTTTCTATGGTCCTTTCTTGAACTTTCAGACGGTATAAACCACGCTTTTAAAAAATCCCCAAATAAGAAAAGCAATCATTTCAATCACTGTAAAAGTTTACAAGACTGCACCTGCCTCAGAGTTTAGTTTTCTTGGTACAGAACTTAACTGAACTCACACTAGGGTGTTCAGCCACCGCCTCATCCTTCTTCTTGGCCTCCTTCCCCACAGTATTATACATCGTTTACCTTAAAATGAATGTGATCACTTGTGTGGATGCTGGGACTTACAAAGAAGATGGCAGGGGAGCAAGACTCCCAAGTCTTACCTTGAACTGAGGTTTCCAAAACCAGGATGAGGGTGAGAGCCAGGACAAGCCTACTGCACCTGAGTAGCTTCTGCATTGTGATCAGCTCAGTCCAGCTCCACCGGCCGCACGCCGACCTCACAATTAGGAAATGTAGTGGGGTGCTCTCTGTCCCTTTTAGAAAAGGTTCCAAAACCTCAAACCCTGCCCAGAACACACGTCACAATTTCCTGAACAAATAGAAAGAGATCCACATCAAAACTCAGAAAGGAGAAAAAAAGCAGCAAAGTAACTATTCATACCCATTATGAAACGGCATTGGACTCTCCCCAAGCCCGCTTTTTCAAAAGTTTTGTTGTTTGCGCTTGGCTGTCAGAAATTTTTTTCCTACCAGAACAGTAGCATCAGCATTCGGGGCGGTTTGTTTTTCCTTTCTTCAGGTAACAATCTAAACACTTGCTTGCTAGCATTAAGAGTCCAGTGCATTTTTGATGAGATAAGCAATCTAGGAGCGGCCTCCTCATCCATGAGCACCTGCGACATAAAATGTTCTGAATTTTCTTTTTCATTAGGGAGTATCACAACTCACTGAGCCAAGCTCGAGGAGTGAAACTTCAAAGCTGAGTTCTTGTCTACAAGAACGAGTTGTCGGACTTCAGATAAACAGTTTCCTCTTCTTGGACTCACTTTATCCTGTGGGATCACTAGCTCTCTCTCTTTCTCAAGAACATAGGATTTTCTCTCTGTGAACATCATGTTGCATTCCTCTGCTCCTTCACACTGAGTATTTCTTAGGATTTGATTCTGTTATACTTTCATCTATTCTCCTGGCAAAAAATTTCAACATGATTTTTGGGTCTTCTGGTCTTGAATATACCAGAAATCGGGAACAAAGGAAAGGTTGTCCTCTCAATGGGGTGCTGGCCTCACATACCTCTGCCTCATGTAAATAAAGGAATGGAATTTTATCTGGTCCTGGGTATGATGCAGCTTTCTGGAGGACCAAGACTCCATGTTAAAGTCATACAATAAATACAAGTTTATCACACACCCATGCCCTCTGGGCATATAACTTTTCCTTCCTTCCTTTCAAGGCTCAGCCACTCTCCATTTCAACAGGTCTCCCCCTACAGCCCCCGAGACAACTCAGTGCACATAGCCTCACTTTCCATTTTCATCCTCACCCATGCCTGTCCTTTGATAGGAGGGAGGAGTTTCCCTTCCCTTGTTTGAGGCTTCCTGCTGATTCCTTTACCATTTCCTGCCAAGAACAGGGCCTCAGAATATAATCGCTGTGGTGCAAGAACACAAAGAACGCACATTTTGACCCTCCTCAGAAGCCCCTCCCAGCCAGCCAGCAGTGTATCCTGCAACCCAGGGACTCCTCCAAGTCCTGCAACCAACCCTCACACTCACCAGCCAAGGGAGCTTCCCACCATGGAGTATTGATTTCAGTCTGAAATATCAGCTGAGGTCCTTGGTCCCTTTTCATCCTGACCCCCAATTGAAAACCCTGGTACTAAAACAACAGTTCCTGTCAATAGCTTCAATACGTTTCCTGTAAACATTCAGAGCTGATTAGAGTTTGTGTTTTAAAATGGTAACTTTAGGGGTTTTTTCCATTTGAGTACTTTGTTTTTTTCCTTCTCTGGATTGTGGTAATTTTTTTTAAATGTGTATTTTTTTAAGTATCTGCTCTTTTCCCTGTACACTGACAACCGCCAGTTTCTTTTTCCGAAGTCTTTCTCCAGCCTCACTTACCTCGTCCCCTTCAAGCTACAGGAGAACAGGACAGATGCGTGCCACAGTCAGCCAACCTGGGTCCAAGACCAGGTGCTTCACTGACCCGCTGAACTGGGCCACCTAACTCTTCACGCTTCCCTTGTGCCAATTGTAATGATGATATAGGAAGCCAACCAGTGGGTGCCCTCGAAAGCACGTGGCACATGCCATGAGGGACTTACTGGCAACACTCTTCTGGGCTGGGCACCTTCTTCTTGCTCAAAGGCTCCTCCATTAACCAAATAGGACATGCGTCTTTCCTTAAGTCTCAGTCTCTGTGATATTCACATTTTCCATCATTTAAAGAGACAAACTCTGTTTCAGACCTAATCCTTCTTTTACCAGGCAACCTTAAACATACCTACTTTACTTCACATTTGGATGATTTGCCTATAAAATATTATTTCTAGAACATGACAGAAATCAGGTCGTTTAAGAAGCTAACAATAGCTCTAAAAAACAACGTAAATGTTGCTTTTCATTAGCTATTGGTTTCAGGGTGGTCTTCTCTTTTTTTTGAGTTGGAGTCTCACTCTGTCACCCAGGCTGGAGTGCAGTGGTATACTCACAGCCACCCCAGCGTGGACCTGCTGGGCTCTGGCGATCCTTCCGCCTCAGCCTTCCAACTAACCGGAACTACAGGCACTTGCTACCATGCCCGACTAATTTTTTTGATTTATTGTAAAGATGAGGTCTCGCCAAGTTGCCCAGGATGATCTTGAACCCATGGACTCAGGCAATCCACTCACCTTGGCATCCCAAAGTGCTGGGGTAACAGGCTGAGCCACTGAGTCCGGCCAGGGAGGTCTTCTTAAAAGAGGGATATGTTTGGAGCACTTGAGCCTTCCTGGCATCACAACCAAGCAAAACCCTTGTTAAGATGAATTGAGGTTGTTGGAAAAGATATTGAAGGCAGCACAAAACTGCTTGGAGGTGTGGCTTCAAGGCTATTTATTCATTCATTTATTTATTTTTAGAAGCTTCAAGTTAATGATTTCATCACTTAGCAGTCTCTGGGGTTTTTTTCTTGCCCCTTCATTGAGAGGGTCTTGACTCTGAACTGGGCACTGCACAAACAAACAAACAAAAACAAAACGGTAAATAGATCTTGTGCCAAATCTATATGTCTCTGAAGGCTTAGAGGATGATCCTTCCAAACCTGATGTGCGAGTGCACATCTGTAGTCCCAGTCATTCAGAGGGGGAGGTGGGAAGATCACGTGAGCCCAGGAATTCAAGGCCAGTGTGGGCAAAATAGGAAATCCTATCTCTTTTTTTTTTTTTTTTTTTTGAGTTGGGGGTCTCACTCCGTCGCCCAGGCTGGAGTGAAGTGGCATGCTCATGGCCACCCCAGCGTGGACCTGCTGGGCTCAGGCAATCCTTCCATGTAGCTAGAACTACAGGCATGTGCTACCAAGTAGCCAGAACTACAGGCATGTGCTACCATATCTGGCTAATTTTTTATTTATTATAGAGACAAGGTCTCACCAAGTTGCCCAGGCTTGTCTCGAACCCTTGGGCTCAGGCAATCCACTCACCTTGGCCTCCCAAAGTGCTGAGTTTACAGGCTGAGCTACCGAGCCCGACCAACTTTACCTCTTAAAGGAAAAAAAAAAAACCTTGCAAAAATTATTATTATTACTATTTTAAATAGAAGCGGAGTCTTGCTATGTTTCTCAGGCTGGTCTCAAATACCTGGCCTCAAGCAATCTTCCCCTCTTGACCTCCTGAAGTGCTGGAATTATAAGCATGATCAGTTTTTTTTCATTTTTTCATTTGTTTTTGTTGTTGTCTTTTTTTTCTTTTTTCTTTTTTTCTTTTTTTTCCAGACAGAGTCTCACTCTGTCCCCAGGCTAGAGTGCAATGGCTCAATCATAGCTCACTGTAGCCTCAAACTCAAGTGATCCTCCAACCTCAGCCTCCCAAGTAGCTGGGACTATAGGTACTCATCACCACAACAGGCTAATTTCATTATTTTTTTTGTTGAGACAAAAGTCTTACTATGTTGCCCAGACTGCTCTTAAACTCTTGGCCTCAAGCAATCCTCCTGCCTCAGCCTCCAGAGGAACTGTGACTACAGGCGCACACTGCCACGCCTAGTCAAAAAATTATCTTGATGCTTCTGGTCCCAAGTGATAAACTCCCATTATGTCCTTGGTCTCCTCACTAAGGAGTAGTGGATGGGTACCACAGGATGAGTGCCCTAGGAGAGGGCTCAGTCTCAAGCACATCACCCACGGACCACGTGGCTCCTTTGCTAACTCCTCCCTTTCATCACTGAAACCACGCATCTAGTGTCCCAAGAGCAAGATTCCCCCTCCTTGTTAAAAGTCTCCAGAGTCCTAGTCCAGAAATCTCCTCAGGTACTTAAAAGCTGGGGAACTTGGAAGTATAATCTTGGATTGAAAAGGGAAGAAGGGAAAGAGCTTCCTTGCCATAGTTTGGGTCTACAATACGAATAGAAGAAAAACAAGAGCAGGACGTACTCGCATGTGAAATCTCTGTATCTTTTGCCCAATTTTGCTGTGAATCTAAAATTGTTCTAAAAATAGTCTTTTTTAAAAAAATGCATTAAAGAACTTCTCAAATGCTACTTTGAGTCTAGTGGAATATGAACTTCCAGTTTCAATTATAGGGCTTTGAAGAGTCAAAAGTCACTATGGAAGAGTTACTCACTGAATATTACTGCTACACATGACTGAAAACTGGAGAATGTTTTCTTCTTTGGGGAATATTTTCACAGGGATCAAAAATTGAAAACAAATCTCTCAGGGGAAATTTCAGGCATAAGAGAGCAGGGTGGACACAGGAGTCTCGGGGAACCAGACTCTGTGAAGATGAATCAAGAAAAGAGGTCTTCATCTGACTTCTTAAATCTTACCTTTTCCCCAGGACACACTATCTAACAATGGTATTCTAAAATTGTTTTGTCTATCTTTAGTTAATTATCTTTTCTAATTTAAAAAATTAATAAATACTTATTATGAAAAAGTTGGCCATTGGAGAATTGCAAGGAGGGACTTCAAAGAAAGGGCAAATCCCTGGTCACTTCCCACCCAGAGATGACAGTTACCATGTCCAGCCTTTGGCAATCCCTACCAATCCCTAGCAGGTAGGATCCCTCTCACCTTCCTTCATTGCTTTTATTTTATACACTACCCCATCCTACCCTGTGGCATTACACAGTCCCAACGATGTCCCCAGAATTAACTGGTATGTTGATTTAGACAATCCTGTTACCCATCCATCAATTCTACCACTTCAAGACTCTAAGCTCCCTCTGAAGAGAAGCAAGCATCCAAGTTCCCAAACTCAGTGACCATATTTTTAACCTCACTCTTATTTCCTTCTCCCCAAACACACAAAATTATACTCACATACGTGCAGTGATATTTAAGGTTATCAGTCACTAAGGAAGAGAGTCCTTGCCCCTTAATTTGTAACCACAGACCATCAACCCAACTTCAACGGCCTTTTCATTTCAATTCCCAGAGGCTGACCACATTTCCCAATTAAGTAACTACACTTTAGTGGGTTCTTATTTTTTTTAACCAAACGCTAGGCTTTTTTTTTTTTTTTTTTTTTTTTGTCTTGGTTAAAAACAAAAAATATTAAAAGAATAACTTAGTTAAATTTTATTTAGAGGATTCACGACCCTG
>CAUYQG010022313.1:0-10295 GCA_963574415.1 Tarsius wallacei
CTAAGTACCCAGCATGGAGTATACAAAGAATAATCACAATTCTTATCATAGTCATTATTATTATCCATATAAGTTATCTCTAGGCTCTCTGAGCAAGACATACCATCTTTGAACCTTGGTCACAGGCTCTCATGACAAGGACTAATGAACACAAAGACTGGAAAGTAAAGGTAAAAGAAGGCCAAAGTGTCAATGAATTCCTTAATGTTTCCCAAAGATTCAATGTGGAAAGATTCCAGAAATATACAAATAACACAGGAATGCTTTCTCTTGGCCACTTGGCAAAGATTATCAATTCTTGTCCCATTCAACAGACATATCTAAATGCAATGGTGACCCTATTATTTTGTTACTGTATCATAAAAAAGGTAATTTTTGTTTTAAAATCTCAAAAGCATAAGGACACTTTTCATTTCTACTTTAGGTTTCTTAGATTTCCATAGAGAACCATTGCCATTAAAAGATTCTCTACCTCTATTTAACAGCTATGGCAACCTGTGTCTTCAGCTAACATAGAAACAATAAAAGCTAGTCTGGCTCATGCAATTTTAGCAGTATATTGATATCACAGTGCATAAAAAGAGCACATTTGGACAAACCTTATATAATAATAAATGATCTTTTACCTAGTTTATTATTTCTGCATTAACTTTAACTTCAGTCCTCTCCTGTTTTCATACTAATTCATAGGCTATGACAAGTATGAGAAAAAAAGATAAAAATAACAAATCTATAAATTAAACCTTCAGTCTCAGATACTACTGTCATGGGGGGTCTCATGTAGGCACTCACCTTTTTGTGTAAAAACTTTTGGCACCTTTGTCATTCTGTATATTCCAATGAATGTCTTGATATGTAAGTACCAAAGAAAGGCAAGTATTCCAAATATTTAAAAATCAAGAAGAAATAGCACTACTCATTCAGAATGTAATAACAACCTGTGGCAGAAATAGTGGGCCTCTCCATTTGCTCTCTCTTATTTCCCACCACCCATCCTGTGGTGAGGTGAGGCCATGTGCTTTGGAGTGGATAGTGTTGTTTGGCCCTGTCAAGCTTCCTGTTGAAATTTTATCACCAACATTGGAGAAGGGGCTTGATGGGATGGGATACTTAGTCCCCATGAGAACTGGTTGTTTAAAAGAACCTGGCACCTCCTCCTCTTTCTCTATCTTCTTCCCTTGCCATATGATTTCTACACATTGAGTCTCCTTCCCCTTCCGCAGTGTTTGGAAGCTGTCCGAGGCCCTCACCTGAAATTTTTGCTGGCACCATGCTTCTTATATAGCCTGCAGAACAAAATATACCCCTTTTCTTTAGAATTTACCATCTCAGGTATTTCCTTATTTAATATAAATGGAATAAGATACCATGTGACTAGTAGCAATTGATGTGTTACTTCTAATCTTCTTGCTATTACTTCCTTGACTGCAACAACTTGAATTGACAATGGTCTTTGACTATGTGAATAAAATTGTTCCTATGACTCTGGAGTTTTTGTTACTGAAAATAATTTAGCTTATCCTACAAACTAATCAGAGTGAGTACTGGATGTAAACATATAGTATGACTGTATTGGTATCTACCAACTAAATAATAGTCCTGGCTGAAATGTCACTTATATTCTTTTCCACTTTAACTTCAGACAAGCAAAATATAATTTACTTTAAATATTAACCTTAGAGGGGTATAAGTAAAATTATTTTAAGATTGGGTGGACATGCTATCATTCAATTTATCTATTCCATATAAAAATAAAGAATGGGAAAAGTCCAAAACAGAGTCTCATTTTGAATAATAGATTCTAACTGAGAAAGGCAGTGGTTAATTCTTGTCACTCCAACTGGATCCAGTAGTTAAAACATTGCATCAGGCTTCTGTTATCTCATATCTTATTGGTTCTGTTTGGCTTTCTTCTTAGGTGGCACCCTTCAGTTGTATCAAGATAATCAAGCTTTCTTGTGTTAGCCAATATACATTTCAGTAACACACAATGCCCCTGTTTCAGTGACTAACAACTTGTCTACATAATATGTACTAAATATAAAAAAAGGCCCTCCTTCTTTCCCAATACATAAGGGTAGAAGAGACACAATGACTCTAGATACTGAAAAGAAAGAGCAATCAATGGGCTTTATGCATCCCCTTTGTGTAAGTGCTCTGAAAGCCTCCTGCTTCAGAGTCAAGAATGTTTCTTAATAAGATAGAATTTGCTTTGTGATAGGGGTTCCTCACTTATTGTTCATCATGGACTTTGGTTTTATCCTTATAAATGTTCCTCTTTTCCATTATCCTCCTTGAATGTACCTGAGGGGGATAATGTATCTAACCTCTTTTGAAATCAAGCAGTTTTTTTTCAGCCTGCTTCCTTTCTAAAGATGGCTGAGAACTCAAGGGGTATTTGAATGTTAAATAGTCACAATCTCTTTCATCCATTTCCAATGCCTCCTTAGAATGTCCTCTGCTCATAAAAGCTTAGTCAGATACCAAATTATTGAATTCTAGTTCACACTAACAATGATCATACCAATATTTCTTTTCAATTCTTGCATCACTATCCTTATGCTTATTTGAAAGTATATTAAACATCCTTGGCAGAGTGACATATGACTGGGAAGAATTATTGTGGTCATCTTTGAAATTAGTCTAATACACAGCTCAAAGACAGCACTACAAATCTTTATTTGTATGATGGCAGCATCCTAATTCTCATTCCCAAGTTATATTTTGTGGATTCAATATTGTAAAGAGCTCAAAACTGTTCAGTTGAACAACTGAAAGTCTTCAGCTCTTGTCTGATCCATCAGAAAAGTGACAGGGCAAACCATCATTCCAAAAGCTGAAGAAATAGGTAAATACAGAAAAATCACAGCTTACTAGGAAATTTACAAGTCATCGCTGGAGCCAGAAAATGGTGGGAAATCCTATAGGACTGTTGAGTAAATGTAGAATGAATGTGAACTAGCTTGATAAATAAAACCTGCTGGGGGACGAGCTTAGGGAGACCCTACAATTTTATAAGTTTTACCTCCAGGTGGGAGGGAAAAAAACGTCTAGTGCTTCTGGCAGAATAAAGGGCAAAGTTCTCATTTAAAAACACTCTCAAAGAGAATTCTGTTCCTTTAACAAATTCTGTTCTCTCAAGGGAAACTATTTGGACCCGGGAGAAGGGAAATATCTGACTACTATCCCTTTTAGATTTTCTGTCTTACCCAAAAGGTCTGAAAATCATTTGTGATGCTCATAGCCCAGGAACACTGGCTCACTAAAAGACTGAGTGAAATCTTGTCATAGATTTATAAATTGTTTCTCTTCCTCCCTCCTATACCTTGTAATTACAACAACTGGACTTCTGTATAATGGGGGTTTGCAGCTGAATGAGCTGTAGGACTTCAGATCTTTTTGAAGAGTGAGTCTCAGACTCTCAGGTAAGATGGTGACGGCATAGGTGGAATTGTGAGATTCTCCGAATGTGAGTTCCCCAAAAGACTCTTGCTTTCCTTCCCCCTCACCCCTGCCACCACCAGCTGCATTGGTCCGAGGCCCGGGGACCCTTGGCCCCACGCAGGGCCGGCTATTGCGCCCCTGGCTGCTGCTGCCTTGCATGCGGGAAGTCTGGGGACTCAGCTCCCTCCCTGGCTACATCTTCTTGCCCAGACCAAGACTCTGGTCACCCTGGGAGGCTCTGGGCACCCGCCTCTCAGAGAAACTGATTCCATTTCTGACTGAAATAGGCTATGAACAATCCAGGCCCACTTTCGCTGCTCACCGCCTGCCCTTTGGAGTTTTGGAGCTCTGGAACTCCGGAGCTCTGGGTAAAGGAAGTGCATATCATTAGGAGGTGCTGATCAGAGGCTCTCAGCTCCAGAGGAGGGAACTCACCACCCCCTCCTCCACCCCAGCCCGCTGGTAGTACCTGGGATAGAGCACCCAGCTGTGCAGCTGATCCCTGGTGTCTCCCAGCCACCATAGTCCATCATAGTGGATTGCCTAGGGACCAAAACGAGCGGAGAGAAAGTATCAGTGAAAGTGAAACTGCCACTTCGGGCCATTCTCCACACAAAGACTTGCATTACCCCACCCACCTACCAGCAGCCTCCACCTCGGTTCCCAAGGTAACTTCGCTAAACAGAAGACAAAACCACTCCCCTGGGAACTAAGCAGCAGATGTCTCAGGTTGCAGCCCAAAAGAAGAAACCCAAGCTGCAGTAAATGTAGCTGTCTGCAAAGAAAATAAGGGGAGAGGCCGAAGAGCAGAGATGAACAGACTTTAGACACTCAGGAAAGATCCTAGAGCTTCCTTAAATGTGCTCAGGACCAGAGATTTTGAAGCATTCTGCCTTTATTGTCATCATCCACATTTTATATCTCTAGTTTACACAGTAGAGTTGTTTGTGAGTAGAGTTGTTTGAGTGGAACTGTGGTCCTGTATACATAAGCAAGAGAGTGTGGTGGGTGGAAAGGAAGGAGTTGAGAGTAACAAAGGCCATCTATAAGCATACACGCACTCACACACACACACTCTCTCTCTCTCTAACACACACACGCACACACACACACACGTACACACACACAAACACACTGCAGGGACACCTGGGTTTCCTTTTATCAAAGGTCCTGCTGAGTCCTGCTGTCCTGGACCTCTTGGTATAGTATAGATCATCATACATACCAGAATACATATGGAAATAAAATTCAAATAAAAATCCCCTTGAGAATAAATCACAGCATAACTCCATATCTTTGTCTTCCTTTCTTTAAAGACATGGAGATCTGAGGGAACTTACAAAACCTAATCCCCTCCACGGCTTCAAGAAAGTACTGAGAACAAATGGGTGGCAAGTCCCAGCACATACCTGCAGTCACTCCAAAGTAAATGTTTCCTCTCTTCCTTGGGGAAAGAGTGATTTTGCAACTACTTGCTTTCTAAAATGAGCTAGATTTTTTCCAAAGGAAGCTTTATTGAGAAGTATATGTGCTTTAGAAAATGCCATGTCTTGGAATAATATTGCTCTTGAGATGGTTAGAAGTTAAAAAAAGGATGCCCTGCATCTTTAGGGTGGTGAGTTACATCTCACCGCATCAAACTATTAAAGGTTTAGAGAACTATCACAGTAGGATTTGAGTTATATAGATAAACCTAGACTTCCCAAACATTTTTTTCCTTCAGCAAAACATGATTTTGTGAATGCTTATTAACATTTGTGTCATTCAGGGGGGAAAAGGCAATATTCTAATGTACTGGGAAAGAAAATGAGTCCAAACTAGCAACCTGATTAGTCTCTTTTACTGCTCAAGAAACTTAGCATCTAGCCTTATCATCATTTGTAAAATGACAATAATCATGCCTGCTGTCTTGTAGTAGTAAGAATTAAATGAGAGATTTATAACAGATTTCCTACTCAAAATATCATTTTCTCTTCTAAGCACCAAACCCCAGGAGAAAAATTACAGCAATCATCTCATATGAACAATATTTAGTAGACTTACCAATTAATGTTTACCAGAAGGGGAAATGTCACTAATTTTGATCACAGCAATTGTAACACTTGTGTAGATCCTTAAATGGCAGGGTCTTTGACACTGGGTAACATCAGAGGTGCAGGTACTGCCTACATCCTGGTCATCACCCTCGCTGTCCTGCAGCCGATGGCAAGCGGCACCGTGGCGTGCTGGGCAGAGAGCATAAGCCTGGCACAGTGATCCAGGTGCAGGGGGGCACACTTCACTGGCACAGGCAGAGACGGGAAGCCTCTTGACATTCACGTCACTCTCAGCCTGTCTGCATGCCATCAATGGGCCTCAGATAATGAAGCTGAGATGTAGACCTGGAAATGGCTGCATTTGAGGTCCTTGTCAGAATGGCATTGCACAGGACTTGACCTTTATCTCCACCCCCAGCCTTCCCAGCCCAATATCAAACGCTGAGTGAAGGGAAGAAAACCCGCAGACAGGAAAACTCCAACAGCACAGAGTAAACCCTGGCAGCATCCTCTCTTGCTGAGTTATACTTCAGAGAGAACAAATGACTTTTTTCCTGAGACAACTGCTGTTAGCAAATACATGACAATCCACAAGCTTTCGCGCTGGCGAATCAGAAGTTAAAAAAGTCTGACTGGAGCTTAGAGACTAAGGATCACAGAATCAGACGGTAGCGGGAATTGTCTGCAGGAGTCTTGGTCACTCAGAGCTTCCATGATTTTCCCCTGTGCATTCCTGCTGAGTTCACGTTTAAGAAACAGGGAAGTCAAACAATGATTTCTCTGGCAAGAAAGCACTGAAATGTAGGGCTTGACGACCCTGTGTGGCTTCGTTAATTTCCAAGATCTGCAGATCTGAGTCCATGTTCATGTCTCCGTTGCATCTCAAAGGCTAGATCGGCAAATTAGGAAACAGCAAAGAGTGTATGCATCTGTGGAATGGGCTAAGAAGCTCTTGGCTGATGTTAAGGCAAGAGGAAACCTCAGGCACAGAAGCCATACTCCCGTCCCGCTCCAGAGTGTGGGAGAAGCAAGTCTACTGAATGGTGGCATGCCTCAGCTTCTAAAGCTAACACCGGTCTTTAAGAGAGAATCATGGGAGCTGAGAAGATTGCTTGGGCCCAGGAGTTCAAGACCACCCGAGGCAACTTAATGAGACTTCATCTCTACAATAAATTTTAAAAATTAGCCAGGCGTGGTGGTGTGCACCTGTGGTTCCAGCTACTGGGGTGACTGAGGTATAAGGCTGAGCCCAAGAGGGGGAGGCTGCAGTGAGCCGTGGCCAAACCTCTGCATTCCAGCCTGGGCAACAGAGCGTGGCCCTGACTCAAAGTAATAGATAAATAGAGTCACAAGCAAGTTTATCTAAATTAACTTAATTTTATGTGTTGAATTTTGGTACATAGCAAAGTGTCATCATTGGCCCAAGTACAGGCTTCTCTTATTATTCTCTGGTTTACTCACATTTTCAGTTACTCAATACTATAAGGAATTGATATGGACACACAGAAATAGTCACAAATGACTTACACCTGAGGGCTCCTCTGCCAAGGTGCTCCCCATCATCCCCACTCCCGGGGTCAATAGTTCCCAGTTCCGAGTGTATCATCTGCAGCAGATGTACAGGGAGCTGCCTGCACCATCTGCTCAGGACAGAAGATTCAATCAGGCGGGTTCTGGAGGTGTCCGTGACTGACAGCTCTCCTCACCTCCCCTCATGGAGGCTCTGAAGTCTCCCATCCAAAGTCACCTTTCTCAGAGATGACAGGCATCGGGCCGGGGCATGAGGCAGGGAGGGCCTGTCAGGGACACAGATCTGGCCCTCATGCTCCAGGGCAGGACAGCACTACAGAGATGTCCTGACTCAGGAGATCCAGGCTGGGCCACGAGGACTCTTCCGAGACTGTGTCTCAGTCTGGCCCTTCCACCCCTTTGATCTCCACACAGGCGTCTCCTCCATGTGTTCTGTTTCCCAGGGAAGCCAATCTCCAGCACCATCTCTGTGCTTTTTACAGCAAGGGTTGCCGGAGTAGTTGCACATCTACAAGCAAAAGACAAACCTTGGCTTAAACCTCCTTCCTCACAGAGAATTAACTCCAATAGATAATGAACTTACATGCAAATTGTAATTTTAGAAAGTTTTAGAAAAACCTCAAAGAAAACATTTGTTCTATGAAAAGCCTTTGAGCACCATTAGCCTTTAGGATAATGCAAATTAAATCACAGTGAAATATCTTGCACACATACCAGAATGGTTAAAATAAAAAATGCTGATAACACCAAATGCTGGAGAGGATGTGGCGAATTTAGATCACTTCTGCATTGCTGGTGGGAATGACAGATGGTACAACCACTCTGGAAAAGGGGTTTTGGCATTTTCTTATACTTCTAGGCATATAATGATCATGCAACCAAGCTATGGCACACTTGAAATATTCTCCTAGAGATATGGATACTCATGTTTATGAAATGAAACAAAACAAAACAAAACCTTTCCATGAGGAATAGTAGCCTTATTCATACTAACTAGAGACTGGAAACAGCCCAGATATCCCTTAATGGGTGAACGGTTAAGCTGTGTTATATTCATACCACAGAATATGACTAAGCTATACAAATGGAAAAGTTATTGATACATGCAACAACATAAATGAATCAAGAGAGTTATACAGAGTGAGAGAAGCCAATCCCAAAAGAGTCCATACTGTATGATTTTACCTCTATGTAATATTCTTGAAATAACCGGCGATGGAAATGCAGGACAGATCAGTGGTTTCCAGGGTTTAGAGATGACTTGGTGAGGGATGTCCACAAAAGAGGGCAACGTGCATGATCCTTGAGATGGAATTGTTCTCCGTCTTGACTGGAGTGCCCTACGTGCAGATCTGTACACACGAGAAATGGTGATGAACTAAACACACATGCACAGATGAGTACAAATTAACTTAGGAATGCTAAATGGAATTGGTGGTTTGTATCAATGCTCATATCCTGGTTGTGATATCATACTACAGTTTTGAAAGAAGCTGCTTACAGGAGAAACTGCAAGAAAGCACATGGGATCTTTTTGTATCGTTTCTTAGAATTGTATGCCAACTGACAATTATCTCAAATTGTTCATTTTAAAACATAAGGCTTGTTCATAAATGTTGCAGTAGTAGGGGGACACAATATATTAACTTTCGAGACTTTTTCTACTTTCTTTCACGTACTCCCCAATTCATTCTATGTGACACTAAATACCAAGATTTATCCCATCTGCTGTGTGTAGCTTCCCTTCGTTCATTTTTGTGTCTGTTTGTTATTTGAATTGTGCGGATGAGATGACTCAGGTGTGTATTTCCCTGCTGGTTAGTGCCCATACCTATTTCAGATTTTGTTATTCCAAACAGTGTGAGGAACGACCTTGCCCCTGGTATGCAAGCATTCCCTTCCAGTCCTTCCACTTTAGGATTATTCTGTGTTCCTCTTATAACTTAGTTTATTATCTTTCAGCTATTTTTCTTTTATAGTGTAAATATTTAAGGCTATATGTTTCCTTCAAAGCATGTGTTTCCCTATAGGGTATGATGTACAATGTGGTTATTTTTAGTCACTTCCAAGAATTCTCAATTGAATTATGTCAACTTTTCTCATCATACATTGTTGAGTTTTTTTTATTTCCAAATATGAGGGCTTTTAAAATTCATCTTTTTATTTGTTCTTTAGCATTTTTAGCTGAATTTCTTCATCCTGAAGGAACATATTCCACACGTTATCTGCACTTTGAGACATATCATTTCCTGCTTGAAAGATAAAACCATATATACATTTGAAAGAAAATGCACCAAAACTATCTACTCTGTCCAGAACTGTCTGGCAGCACCAGAAAAAGAAAACATTTTAAATAAATAAAACTCTACAGTTTGTCACCCAGGTACACACTCCATTAAGTTGTCTTTTAAAGAAACAGCTCAACTGAAAATCTATACTCATACAAGTCAGAGGTCGTATTCTGTAATGTTGACATTAAAACATTTCTTTAAAACTTTTTATTTTGATATAATTTTAGAGTAACAGAAAAGTTGTCCAGAGACTGCATATAGTTCTTACGTACCCTGATGTTAGCATCTTTCAAAACCACAATATGTTTATCAAAAGGAAGAAATGAGTACCAGGATACATGCTAATACAAGCTAGGTTGGCAGCCATGCCACCCTGAATGCTCCCAATTTCATCCAAAATACAAGCCACATGCTTTAGCTGGGCTCACCGCCTTCCCACATGATGTCTTTTTCCTGTCCCACAACCTGTCATCATTTCCTCGTCTCCTCCAATCTTAACTGTCTTGTGTGTTCTCCAACTTTTTAGAACCCTGACTGTTTTGAAGAGTTCTGTTCAGGCATTTGGTTGAATGCTTCTCAATTTAGGCCTGTCTCATGGTTTCTCATGGTGATATTGAGGCTCTCAACTTTTTGGAAGACTACTGCAGAGAGGAAGTTTCCTTCTTGTTGGGTGATACCAGGGGATCCAGACAGACAACAAGAGTCTTACTGGTAACGTTCACTTTGATTACTTGGGCAAGATGATATCTTTTGTTTTCTCTACTATTATTTTTCTCTTTCTGCACTCTGTCACTAAGTTCAGCCACATTCAAGGTCAGGGGAATTGAGATTATCTCTCAAGCAACATTTTGAACTTTTATTCTCTCTGTGGCTTTTGCACAGTAGGTTTTTCCCTGATTAACAATATATGACCTCCTCTATAGATTTTCAGTTGAGCTCTTTCTCTAAAAGACAACTTAATGGAGTGTGTACCTGGGTGACAAACTGTAGAGTT
>CAUYQG010022314.1:0-13681 GCA_963574415.1 Tarsius wallacei
TGAAAGAACTTGTAAAAGAGATTTTGGCCATAAAAACTTCATCCAGGAAATAAATAACAAGATGGAAAGCAGAATTAATCAAACAGAAGAAAGAATCTCAAAACTTGAAGACAAAAACATGGAATTAACCCAATCAGTAAAAAACATAGACAGAAAATTCACAAAGAAAGACCAAAGTCTCTAAGAGATGTGTGATTATACCAAGAGACCGAACCTACTCCTGATTAGTGTCTCAGAAGAAGAAAGGGAAACGGAGAACACTGTAGAGCAAGTATTGCAGGTTTTCCAAGAAAACACTCCCCATCTCACTAGAGATGGGACCATCCAAACACATGAGATACAGAGACCTCCCACAAGACATCAAATGAGAAGACCAATCACTATACACATAGGAATTCACCTACATAAAGTGGGTACCAAAGAAAAAATCCTAAAGGCGACAAGAGAGAAAAGTCAGACTACCTACCAGGGAAGACCAATCAGAATAGCAGCAGACTTATTGGCAGACACATTATAAGCTAGAAGGGACTGTAGTCCAATATTCAAAGTCCTCAACGATAAACAACTTCAACCAAGAATGTCCTATCCAGCCAAGCTCAGCTTCATCAGCAATAAAGAATTAAAATCCTTCCCAGACATCCAATCCCTAATAGATTATGCAGCTTCCAAGCCAGCTTTACAGGAGACACTTAAAAACGTATTAAGCACAGAAGAAAGAAACAAAAAAGAATGACCACTTAATTCCCAAGAGAACAGGAGAACAC
The DNA here is from genome assembly GCA_963574415.1 of Tarsius wallacei. Lineage (NCBI taxonomy): Eukaryota > Metazoa > Chordata > Mammalia > Primates > Tarsiidae > Tarsius > Tarsius wallacei. The sequence continues at coordinate 765 of CAUYQG010022314.1, forward strand.
AGAATCAATAGAGAATACATCAAAATCCGGAACTTGAAAACATTTATATTCACCAACTCAAAAGTTAAAAAGAAAATAAACAGATAAAAAAACTTTATAAGAAACTTATGATGGGGATAAACACTCACATTTCAATAATCAGTCTGAACATGAACAGACTAAATGAACCACTGAAAAGACACAGAATGGCAAATTGGATTTAAAAATGACCCAATAATTTACTGCATACAGGAAACTCATCTCATCACAAGGGATGCACAAAGACTTAAAGTCCGAGGATGGAAAATGAATTTCCAGGCAAATGGATCACAAAAGAAGGCAGAAATCATGATCTTAATATCAGATAAAATAACATTTAAGCTATCAAATTTTTAAAAAGATATGGAAGAACACTTCATAATGACAAAAAATTCAATCCATCAACAAGGAATATCCAACCTAAGCATATATGCTCCCAGCACAGGAGTACCAGCATTTATAAAGAAACAACTAAATACACTAAAAAAAAAAAAAAACCCACATTGACCCTATTATAGCTGGGGACTTAAATAATGCACTAAAAACCTAAATAGATCATTGAGGCAAAAAATAAACAAAGAGATCCAGAATCTCAACATGACACCTGACCAAATGGACTTAATAGATACCAACAGAATACTCTACACAACAACCACAAAATATATATCTACTTGTCACCACATGGAACCTTCTCCAAGATTGATCACATCCTTGGCCATAAATCAAGCATAAGCAAATTTCATAAGACCAAAATACTGCCAAGCACCTTCTGGACCACAGTGGAATAAAAATAAATGTCAACACCAACAAAACTCCCCCAAAATTTACAAAGACATGGGCACTAAAAAGTATGATTCTGAATGACTCCTGGGTTAACACAGAAATGAAAACAGAAATTAAATGATTCCTGGAAACAAATGAAAATGGAGAAACATCTTACCAAAATTTCTGGGATGCCATGAAAACATTTATAAGAGGGAGATTTATATCTCTGTGAACACACATCAAGACAATTGAAAGATCATAATTTAACAGCCTAACAAATCACCTTAGAGTGCGGGAAAGACAAGACCTCCAAAACCATAACTTTAGAAGAAATCCAGATCTCCAAAGTAAAAGCCCCAATATGGGACATAGAAGACAAAGATATCATAGAAAAAAACCAACAAATAAAAAGCCTGTTGTTTGAAAGGATAAATAATATTGATGGCCCCACTAGCCAGAATGATTGAGAAAAATAGAGAAAAAGCCCAAATAAACACAGTCAGAAATGCAAAAGATCAAATCACAACTGACCCCAAAGAAATACAAAAGATTATCAGAGATTACTATGCACACTTGTACGGCAGCAAATTTGATTATCTAGATGAAATGGAGAACTTTCTGACATCACACAACTACCCAAAGTTGAAACAAGAAGACGTTGAGATAATAAGTAGACTAATAAAAACCAAGGAAATTGACTCATTCATAAGAAAACTATCTAAAAAAAATGCCCTTGGCCAGATGGCTTTCCAGTGGAATTCTACCAAACATACGAGAAGGAGATGATGACAATCCTATCTAAAGTATCCAGGCAACTGAGTAAGATGAAATTCTCCCTAAATCATTTTACAAAGCTAGCACCACCCTGACACCCAAATCGCATAAAGATCCAACCAAAAAAGAGAACTACAGGCTAATATGTCTAATAAACATAGATGCAAAAATTCTCAACAAGATTCTAGCAAATTGTAGCCAACAACACATCTCAAAAGTCATCCACCACGACTAAGTAGGCTTCATTCTTGGTCACCGTGCTGGTTCAACATCCACAAGACCATAAATTTAATTAAGTACGTCAACAGGTGAAAAAACAAGAATCACATGATTATATCAATAAATGCAGAAAAAGTTTTTAAATAAAATCCAGCATCACTTCTTGCTAAAAGCTCTTGAATATGTAGGCAGTCATAGAAGGAACATACCTCAAAATAGTAAACGCCATCTATGATAAACCCACAGACAGCATATTGCTAAGGACAGAAACGGGAAGCATTTCCTGTGAAAAGCAGAACAAGACAAATCTGCCCACTATCACCCCTCCTGTTCAACATTGTACTGTAAGTTCCAGTTAGAGCAACTTGACAAGAGAAGAAAATCAGGGGTATCCAGATACTAAAAGAGGAAGTTAAGTTATCCCTCTTTGCTGACAATATGATCCTTGCACTGATAAAAGACTTTGGCAAAGTCTGTGGGTACAAAACAAATGTGCAAAAGATTGTCATATTCTTATACACCAACAACAAACAGAGACTCAAATTAAAAAAGCACACTCCCATTCACAATAGTCACACAAAAAAATGAAATACCTTGGCATCTTTCTAACCAGAGGCATGAAAGACCTTTACAACAAAAACTAAATAATACTGCTCAAATAAATCCAAGAAGATACCAAAAAAAAAAGGAAAAATATTTCAGGTTCATGGATAGGAAGAATTGACACTGTAAAGAAGTCCATCCTCCAAAGGCAATCTACAGATTCAACACAATACCCATTAAATTACCAACATCACTCTTCTCAGACCTGGAAATGACACTACAGAAATTCATATGGAAATATAAACAACCATGAATAGCTAAAAAATCTTCAGCAAAAGAAACAAAGCAGGAGGTACTACACTTTCAGACTCCAAACTTTACTATAAGGCAACAATAATCAAAATAGCCTTATACTGGTACAAGAATAGGCATGTAGATCAATTCAATAAGATAGAGGTTCCAGAAGCAAACCCTCAATTTCTCAACCAACTTATCTTTGACAAAGCATTCATCAACAACCACTGGGGAGAGGATAACCAATTCAGTAAATGGTGCTGGGACAACTGGCTGACCACATGCAGAAGGTTGAAACAGGACCACTACCTATCATCCATACACAAAAATCAACTCTAAATGGATCAAAGACTTAAGTGTAAAACCTCAAACTATAAGAACCCTAGAAAACGCAGCAGACACCCTTATGGTAATCGGAGTAGGCAACTAATTTCTGATCAAAACCCCAAATGTTCATGCCATAAGAGATAAGATAGACAAGTGAGACCTTATAAAACCGAAAACTTCTGTAAAGTAAAAAAAAAAAAGAAATCGAGAGAGTGAGGATACAGCCCATAGAATGGGAAAAGTTATTTGCCAACTGTGTATCTGGTAAAGATCTAACAATCAGGACCTACAAGGAACACAAATGTGCTGAAAGAAAAAAAAAAGCCCCATTAAAAAGTGTGCAAACATCATGAAAAGATACTAGTCAAAAGAAGACAGAACAGCAGCTAACAGACACACGAAAACGTGTTCAGCATCACTTAATCATCAAAGAAACGCAAATCAAAACCACATTGAGATACCACCTAACCCCAATAAGAATGGCTATCATTAATAAAACAAACAATAATGGATGCTAGTGAGGATGCAGAGAAAAAGGAATGCTTCTGCACGGCTGGTGGGAATGCAAACGAACTCAAAGTCTATGGAAAACAGTGCTATGGTTTCTAAAAGAACTAGAAATTGACTAGAAATGTTATACAGCAATCCCCCTACTGGGAATATGCCAGAGGAACGCAAATTATTCTACAAAAAAGATACCTTCACATGAATGTTTATTGCAGCACTATTCACAACAGCTGTCTATCAAAATAGGACTGGATAAAAAAAAAAATGTGGTACATATACACAATGGAATACTATGCAACCATAAAGAAAGGCAAACGTATGAACTTCATAGCAACTTAGATGAATTTAGATTCTTAAATACTCAGTGATCTATCACAGAAACAAATAACTGAGTAGCATATGTTCTCATTCATAAGCACGCCCTGAACATTTACCATAATACTGTAAGAAAGGGATTGGCAGTAGTACTCCAGGAGAAGGGTAGGGACACAACATCAATAGGAGTACCTGATCTCAAACTACGCAAAGTGAGGACCAAAGGGAGGGCCAAACTTAACCTGTATGATGACCATTTGCATATCTAACCCTGAATTGTACGCACTTCTTTAAAATAAAAAGTACTTAAAAAAAAAAAAAGAAAAAAACACTTATTTCTCTTTCTATAGTTGGAATGGACATTCTACATAATGCAATATCATCTGATTTCCTCTTATTTGGTCGAAAACATATTCCCAGCGTTCTTCCTTGCAGGATAATCATCTTTTTTTTTTTCCTTTTATTTTTTTAACCAGTATGATCACTTAAGGAAGACATGACTTTAATTTTACAAGACTGCTCAAGACCCAAAGAAACTATGACAATAATGCAAATATGGACAGACTTTATATATCATGTGGTATTTGATTCAACATGAAAATGGGAAAAAGAGATATGAAGGGCACTGGGAGCTTAAGAGATACATTTAATTTCTGCCTTACAATATTCATGCAGGTACCTGGTGAAAAGAAGCTGGTGTGGAAAAATTCGTGTTTTAAAATATATCATGTAGGGCAACCCCTTCAGGTCCCCTCCCACTGTGGGAGCTTCTCTGTCCTCTCAATGAATCCTGCTTTCTCAAAAATAAAAAAATAAACAAAATATATCATGTACATAGTAAACTCATTTTTGATATTGATAATTTTTGTGTTCTCTTTTTTTCTATTCTAGGTAGAAATTTTTCTCTTTTAGTCACACTGCATATATATTTTATAGGATATATTTCATATGTGTTCAGTTACAATATTTTTTTATTTTTATCTATTTCTTGTTCTATGGTTTATTTAGAAGTGTGTTGTTTAATTTTCATGTACTTTGTGTTTCCTGAATGTCTTACTGTTATTTATTTCTAATTTATATCTGTTATGTTTAAAAATAAATTCTTTATAATTTTAATTGTTTTAAATTTAATCAGGCACTATTATCATTATTTTGGTTAAACCTGTCTTGCTGAATGGTGTTCATGTAAAATAAGGGATTACACACAATTGCTGGTAATGTGCTTTCTAAGTACAATTGTGTCACAGTGATTGATGATGTTCTAGTTCTATTTGTTCTATCTAGTTCTGTCTACTTACATCAGTTGTTTCATGTCTAATTTTATCATTTGTGAAGAGAATTTTTAAAAATATCACTGTGATTTTATAATTAGCTAGTATTCTAATTCTGTGTGCAGTTTTTCTTCATGTGTTTTGTGGCTATGTTAAAAGACAGATACATATTTATGATGTGTATGTCTCCCTAATGAGTAGACAAAATGTCTGTCTTATTTTTTCTTTCCATTACTGCTTTATCATTATGAAGTTTTCCTTACCCTACTTATTTCTAGTAATAGTATTTGTCTTGAAATATTTTATCTGATATTAATATATCCTCTCAGATTATTATACTTACTATTTAATAAAATACGTTTGCCATCAGTTTACTTTTGGCCATCTCCATCTGTGTCCTTATATGTAAAGTTAATTTCTAATAGTATTCCATTTGGGTATTAATCTTCTGATCATCTCTGCTTTTTATTTTTTATTTATATATTTATTTTTAGAAAACAGGATTTATTGAGAGGACAGAAAAGCTCCCACAGTGGGAGAGGACCTGAAGGGGTTGCCCTGCTTTTTCTGTAATATGTTTAGTTCAATAACATTTAGTGTAATATTTTCTTTTTTTTTTAAATTGGAGTCTCCCTCTGTTACCCAGACTAGAGTGAAGTTGCATGATCATAGCTCACTGCAGCCTGGATCTCCTGGGTTCAGGCAATCTTTCCATCTCAGTCACCCTAGTAGCTGGGACTACAAGAGAGTGCCATCACCCAAGCTAGTTGTTGTTGTTATTATTTATTTATTTATTTATTTATTATATTTTTGTTTTGTAGAGATGAGGACTTGCTATGATGCATAGGGTGGTTTCTAACTTCCGGACTCATGCAATTTTCTCACCTAAGCCTCCAACAGTGTTGGAATTCAAGCATGAGCCACCTCACCCGGCCTTAGTGTAATTATTGATGTGATTGAATTTGATCATGTGTTTTGTTGTTCCTTCTCTTCTTTGTACATCTTTTCTTTCTTTTTCAACTTTTTTTGGATTACTTATGTATATTTCAACTGTATTACAGTTTATTTGTGGCTTCATTTTCTGTATTTTCTTATGTAATTTCATATTGCTTGCTCTGAGAATACAATATAAAAGTTTAATTTTTAGCTTTTCATAGTGTATTTAAAATTATGGATCACCACACATAAAAATAAAACTAGAAACTGCAGCTGCTGGCCAGGCCATGTGGCTCTTTGAGCTATGGCCACCATGTTTTCCTAGCTTTGACCCCCTCCCCTACCTTGGGGAGGTGAATCTCCTCTCTCTCTCTCTAATTTACTCTCTAAATAAACTATATTTTCCAATCTAAAAAAAAAAAAAAAGAAACTGCAGCTGCATCAATCCATTGACTACCCCATTGCCATCCTTTTTACTGTAATTGTCATATGCATTATACCTACATATAATAAAGATACAATGTTATAAGTTTTGCTATTAATAAAAAGATATAAAGAAATCAAGAGAAAAGATTTTGTATGTACCCATCAATAAGCCATTTTTGATGTTCAACATTTCTACTAAAAGATACAAGTCTCCCTGTGGTATTAATTTTTTCAGACCAAACTTCCTTTAGCTTTTCTTGCAGTGGTAGGTCAACTCATGGTAAATTCTTTTAATTTTCTTTTATCACAAAAATCTTTACATTGCCTTATTCTTTATTACATATGGAATTCTGGTTTGATATTTTTAAAAATCACTTGAAAGATGTTGTCCCACTGTCTTCTGGCTTCCATTGTTTCTGATGTGATGTTCCCCTATGTTTGATATGTTATTTTTCCTTGGATGCTGCAAAGCTGAGGAAGTAATATATTTTCCTCACCTATTGCAAGGTTAGTGGATTAGAGGCATATTAAAAACACAACAACAATAACAAAACAGATTAACAAGAGAAAAGTAGAACAAATTTTATTTTATTTTATTTTATTTTATTTTAATCAAAGTTGTATGTGATATAGAAGTTTTCAAAAACAAAGAATCAAAACCCAGGGAAAACAATATATTTTTATGGACCGTCATACAAAAGTATAATTGGGGCAAATGGTAATAGTAATAAACTTGGAGGAACTTAGCAAAACTGTTTGTTGACATTCTTCTTGGCCTCTGTATATGACATTCCTTCCCCTCCCTGTACAGGCAGGTCACCTGTCACATGAGGGTTTTCAGGGGAGTGAGGGTGAGAGAAGGCCAACAAGACCTTTTTTGTTTCAGTGATTTTCTCATTTTCCTCTGGTTTAAAATACTCAGTATGAGAATATGCCATATGTAGAGGTAGTGTTTCTTGCATTCCGTCACCACTCCCAAGATTTCTATATTAGCTCTGTGTCTCTTTCTATCCTTTTGGGGCTACATGTTATTTTTCCATGTTTCTGATGTCCCTTGATATTCTCTTTGTTTTTGTTTTAAATAATCTTTTTTTCTTGAATTTTTCAGCTTGAATAATTTGTATTTATCTTTCTTCAAGTTTCTGATTAAGCATTTAATATCTATAATTATTCATACTGTCCTGAAAGTCAACCTGAGGCTTCTGAGGCAGAGACAGATTAATATTTGTTTTATCAGTTCTAATTCTGTCTTGTTCTATCAGTTATTAATGTACTTAACAGCAATAACCACATTGTTTTCCCTTGCCCAATGCCCCCCTTTAGGGAAAATTTGATGAGAGTTAGAAGTCAGGCATGCATACATGGGAGATATACCATGGAGAGGAAATATAAATCTAGGAACTTAAAATACATGTTGTCCTCTCTCATTTCAAGGAAGAAAAACTTAATCTCCTTATTTCACCAAGAAAATAGGAAAGAAATCCTGGTTTCTTAAATTTTGAAATATAAATATCTGATCTGAGGAAGGGCAGATAAAACACCCTAGTTAACGGTCCTTAGAATATTTATATGATGCTAGGTCTCATCTTTCTTTGAGATGTAAACTATGACTCCTGAATGCTCTATCAGTATTTAAATTGTTCTTTATATTCCAAATATTATCTAATGAACCAAATTCCAGTAAACGTTTCCTAGAAAGCCCTAACGATGCAGAAATATATTCATCTGTGATATTTTACTGATTTCATCTCTATTATGTCCATGTTGCATATTTTATTTTATTCTGATAACTATTATTTATTTTTCATTCTAACTTTTCCATTCTATCTTTTATACATATAATCCATTTATCTACAGATATTTTCTCTCTTGGCATCCATATTTTTCTTTATCGCATTGCTTTAAGGTTTATGTCTGATAATTCCAACATCTAGATCATCTCAGTGTTGGTTCTTTTTGCTTTGTGAGCATGGGTAATATTTTTCTGTTTCTTTAGGTTGAACACCTTTGAATTGCATTCCAGAAAGTATAAAATGTTCTACTGTGTGATCTCTGGATAGCCTTGCATTTCCTAAGATACTGCTTTTGTTTTTGTTTTAGCAGATTCACTCAATTAGCCTGAAACTGCAAACTCTGCATTGTCTGAGATAAGTGGCCCCTTGGATGTCAATTTGGTTCTTTTTTGCATTTCAGTTGTGCTGTTTGCACAATTTTCCATGAATGCAAATTTCAGGAGTCATCAAGAGATTCAGAGCCTGGGCTGTTTTGGGGGAGGATTTCCCTCACTTTTCAGTGGTTGTGGCTTCTCTGGGATCTGGTTTCCCTGGGCTAGAAAGACAGCATGTGTCTATTAGAGTTTCAGCAAACCTACAGCATATTCAACTCCAGCCTGTCCACATACCAATGCTATGAGGACAAGACTCAATTCTCCCTCAAATACAACTGCGTTTGCTTATTCTCTAGATCCTTTACCCGGTGTTTTGTTTTGTTTTAAAACTGAGTTAAATGTGTATGTGTGGGAGAGTCAGTCTGGTGGTAGTTTTATATGCTGTTCTAGAGATTAAACCAACCCTTAGTGATGTTCTACATATTTCTGTTTGAAAACTTTTCACAGCTTTCATTAGATCTGTTCTTATATGCTTGATAATTCTGAAGCTATATTTTAAATGAAGATTTTTTCTTGGCAGACATAGGATCTCAGTCTGTTACCCAAGCTGGTTAACTCCTGTCCTCAAATGATCCTCCCTCTTCTGCCTCCCATAATGCTGAGCTTTCAGGTGTGAGCCACCACACCTGGCCAAATAATAACATATACAACGTGAAATATAGCGTCACTCCTTATCTCTAAGAATGCCACATTGTTGGTGGCATTAATGTGTTCATGGATAGAATAGTGTTTATGAATACTCACAAAAACATATCATTATATGTTGTAGTTCAGTAATTTTTAACCTCCTCTGTATAACAGGATAATACAAGGAGATGTTAAAAAACAGTGATGCCCAGCCTTCACTCCAGACCAGTGATTCTGGGAATGAAACTCAGACACAAATATTTTGGAAAATCTTCCCAGATAATTCTAATATGCACTCAGATTATGAACCTTCGTTCTATTCAAAGCCTAGCACACAGGTCTGACTTGTTTAGAGAATTCTAAGTTGTTCTCACTGTGAGAAAACAGCCAAATAGTAATAAAAACATCAACTTGCTATTTTCCAGAGTTTTACAAAGTTTTAACTGCCACAGACGCTATTTTCTGCCTTCTGACTCATTCCTAAAAGTGTAGCACGAAGGACCTTTGGAATCTGCCATATTTAATAGTAATAGTGGGACAAGGATCTACAAGTACAAGATGAAACTTCACATTCCACTTCATATTTTCAGGCCAGACTCCACTGTGATGTCACTGAAAGACTCCTGTCAGAATAGTCACACATGTGTGCACACATACACACAACACAGATTTAGTGAAGAGTAAGTTGTCAGTTGTTTACAAGATTGTTGAGAGAAAGCTTATACATAGTGCTAATGCAAGCATTCTTGGACGTCTGGGCCATTAAATTGATTAACAGTGATGAAACTTATTTTCAAACGCGAATTTAGACCAAAAATTTTTAAGTTGCCCAGTGGATCAGAGTAAAGAATGTGCTTCTGGAGGTTTAATATTACTCCGCATCCTCAGTCTACAGTGTATCAACCTAGATAACATCTTGACAGCACCCTTCTCCCCAGAGTGTGGCCTCTGACATCTTTTCTTATTTTGGAAGCTGAAAGGTAACTTAATCTCCTGGGAATGAATCTCAAGTGTAGAAACACCACAAAGTAACTAAAGATTTGACTGGCTATAAGGGAGACTTACTGGAAAAACTCTCCATCTTCTTTCTTAAAACTATTATTGCCTAGGAATAATGCATTTAATTCTGCAGATTTAAGACTAAAAATCTATCCTACAAAATTGTACCTTTGATTATGTCATCAAAGACAATGCCTCACTTTGGGTAAATGTATCTATGGGGGAGGATGCAAAAAACCCAGAAATTATTTCTAAAAAATTGTGTCACCTTCAAAATACTCTCTGTTTGATACAATACACCTATCGAATGCTTCCTCCACTGCTCAAAACAGTTTTTGAAGTCATCAATTTTGATGCCTTTTAGTGCTTCTGCCATTTTTTGTTTTGCTTCTTCCACATCAGCAAAATGTTTCCCTTTGAGGACTTTTTTCATCTGGGGCAACAACAACAAAAAAAAGTTGCTCAGGGTGAGATCGAGTGAATGGGGGGGTGAGGCGTGGAGACATGCTGTTATTTGGTTAAAAACTGCTGAGCACTAAGAGCAGTGTGGGCAGATGCATTGTCATAGTGGAAGAACCAGTCACCTGTTTGTCCCAACTCAGGGGGTTTCATCCTCAAATTGTGATTCACAAGAATATTAGCTGGACAATGATGCCAATGGGTTCCAAGAACACTTACCTAGTGGGGGAAGACTGTACCATAAGAGACCCACCCTCCAAAAGATAATTCCGGTTTTGGGGGGTATTTCTTGTAAACACAGGAGGGGTTAATTTTCATCAGCTATTGCTTTAGCTTTCAGATAACATCAAATCTTGTCAAATATGATTAAGTAGATTCCCTCCTTTAAAGTCTTCAATGGTTTCTAATAGAGTGGATGATGGAAAATCAAATTCTGGCCCGGGGTGGTGGCTCAAGCCTGTAATCCCAGCAATTTGGAAGGCTGAGGAAAGCCCATGGGTTCAAGACTAGCCTGGGCAACCTGGTGAGACCTCATCTCTACAATAAATCTAAAAATTAGCTGGGCATGGTGGCACTCGCTCGCCTGTAGTTCCGGCTACTTGGAAAGCTGAGGCCAAAGGATCACCTGAGCTCAGCAGGTCTATGCTGGGGTGGTAATGAGCATGCCACTGCACTCCAGACTGGGCCATGGAGTGACTCCAATTCAAAAAAAATCTATTGAAATATGTTTAAAAAGGTTTATCTGAGCAACTTTGAGTGACTGTGGCCTGGATTATACCAATCTAAAGAAGGCCCAAACTTTACCTGTACAGTGACCACTTACTACCTAATCCTGAATTGTGCTCCACATCTTTAAACTAATAAAAAAAAAAGAAGTCCTAAGAAAGCCTACCTGAGGCAGTTAAACTACAGTCTGGTTTTATATATTTCAAAGAGATAGTAATTGTAGGTAAAATCATAAATTAGTACATGGAAGGTATACATTGGGTCAGCCTGAAAAATCTGGACATTTCAGAGCAGGATCTTACAGGTCATATGTGGGTTTTAGGGGTTCTTTAGTTGACCATTGGTTAAGAGAGTTAAGCCATGGTCTAAAGACTTGAAGTGAGTAGAAAGGAATCCCTAAATTAACATAAGGCATTGTGAAGAGCAAAGTTCCTACTAATTAGAGAAAGCATCATCGGTGGCATTCTAAGAGAGAATCAATGATAAATATCCCTTTTCAGACTTTCCAGGTGTCAGGCTCTTAGTTCATCTAACCTAGTACCCAGAAAGACCTAGAAGTGGAAAAGCCTGACCACATCAATGAAAATTCTTAGAGATGCAAATTTGCCCCATAAAAGAGGAATTTTGGAGCCATTTTAACATGTTGACTCTCTGGAGCCATTTGAAAATATGTCAAATAAATATATTTTGGCATAAAATATTTTTATTTCTTGCAGGTTTTGCTATCTGTTATGGAAAGCTATAACAGTGTCAAGTTGGAAAGTAAGTCACATTATATAAAGTTAATAAGTACAAATTTGATGATATTTTATGGTAGCTAGAATGAGATGCCCCAGGTCCTTTAGTTAGAAATGAGGGAAAGAGAAAAAAAAATCAAATTTTAATCCTTACTTTCAAGAAAAATATTAATTGATTGATTTATTAAATGCATCTCTTGGTTAGCACACATAAAATTTGACTGACTTCTTTTTGCCTAAGATCCTACCAGCTTCTCACTCACCACTCTCTACCTTGACTCCCACTGCATGGACACTTGTCTTCCTGGTGATGCTTTTTGCCCAGTTTTGTATTTTTGTTCTGTTTTTTCTTTGTTTTTGTTTTTTTTTTAAATTTTAACTTCAAGAGCCCCACTCATGGGTTAGTTGCATAGGTATATCGTGTGATGGTGAGGTTTGGGTTTCTATTGAATCTGTCACCCAAATAAGTAGTTTTTCAACCCTTGCTTCCCTCCATCACCCCTTTAAAAGTCCCCACTGTTGCAGGTTTATTGCCGCTCTATTCATAATAGCAAAATCATGAAACCAACCATGCTGCCCACTGAAACTGGATTGGTTTAAAAAAATACAGTACATATACACAATGGATTATTATGCAGCCATAAAGGAGAACAAACTTATGGACTTTGCAGCAACTTGGATGGATTTAGAGTATATCATACTCAGTGGCCTATCACAGAAATAAGAACAGAGTCCCATATGTTCTCACTCATAATATTGTAAGAAGGGGATTGGCAGTAATGGGAAACTTCGAGGGGAAGCGGGGTG
>CAUYQG010022320.1:0-63200 GCA_963574415.1 Tarsius wallacei
CAGCGTGGTTGGTTCCATGTTTTTGCTATTGTGAAGAGAGTTGTAACAAACATGCATGTGCAGGTATCTTTTTTGCAGAATGATTTGAGTTCCTCTGGGTATATTCCCAGTAGGGGGATTGTTGGGTCATATGGAAGGTCAATTTCTAGTTCTTTCAGAAATTGCCACACTGTCCTCCAAAGAGGTGGCACTAGTTTGCATTCCCATCAGCAGTGTAGAAGAGTCCTTTTCTCTCTGCATCCTCGCCAGCATCTGTTGTTAAAATGTAAATAAATTATTAAATTTCAATCAAGGTTTTAGTTATGGTATTTGTAATATTTAAAAAAACAATTTTTAGCCGGGCTCGGTGGCTCAGCCTGTAATCCCGCGCCTTGGGAGGCTGAGGTGAGTGGATTGCCTGAGCCCACGGGTTCGAGACCCACCTGGGCAAATTGGCGAGACCTCATCTCTATAATAAATCAAAAATTTAGCCAGGAGTGGTAGCGCACGCCTGTAGTTCCAGCTACTTGGAAGGCTGAGGCGGAAGGATCTCTGGAGCCCAGCAGGTCGAGGCTGCGGTGGCCAGAAGCGGCCACTGCACTCCAGTCTGGGCGACAGAGTGAGATTCCAACTCAAAAAAAAAAAAAAAAAAATTTTTTTTCATTTTTTAACGTTTCTTGGATGTTTTTGAACATTGTATTAAAGTATTTTTTAAATAATTTCATTAAATAGTCAAGCAAATGTTCAATTTATTTGGTAGAAAATTTTGCAAAGATTATAAAAAGTACAAATAAAAATGGCCAACGGACATTTGGAAAAACAACATATAAATTAAATTATGTAGTTTCTGTAATATAAATACAAACTAAAAAGTTATATTTTCTTCTTCAGTTTAACATTTCAAAACATTACAATATTCTGTGTTAATAAGGTTGTGAGGAAATTGGAGGCTGTATTTCATGACCATGAATAACAAAATCCTAGTTAGAAAAGAAGACTAGGCTGGGCATGATGGATCATATCTGTAATCCTAACACTTTGTGGTGTTGGGGCATGAGGATCATTTGAACCCAGGATTACCACTGTACTCCAGCCTGAGAGAAAGAACAATAACTTGTCTCTTAAATAAATATATAGAAAAATAAATAAATAAGTGGGAAATAGTTGACCATAGTAGATTTACTGTGGTCAACAATATGATATTGTATATCCCAAAACAGTTAGAAGAGAGGGCTGGAATGTTTTTGCCACAAAGAAATGATCAATGTTTGATGTGCTGGATATGCAAGTTATCATGATTTGATCATTGCATGATATATACATATATTGAAGCATTACATTGTACTCATAAGTATGTACAACTAATGTGCCAATTCAAATTTTAAAAATAAAAAATAGATAAATAAAGTATAAACAACAGTATTCTTAATTTTTAACCACTTCCCTATTTGTACTGGAGATTCCACTTTCATTTATCTAAAATAAGTAATTGAATAAGAACCGAAAGATATATTTATAAACATGTTGCTTGGAGTACAACACTTTACATGGAATAGGCCACCAATAAACATTTTAATTGGCTAATAAGTGTTCATGAAAGATTGGATAATTATAGGCAACTCATTATGACATAGCCTTAGAATGGAGTACACCATAGGTTTATGGATTGATATGGGGAAAGGGTCATCATTTATTGGTAAATGAGATAAGACAAAGAAGAGACAAAAACAGTCATTCAGCATTTAATGCTATGACCTGTAGTGCAGTGGAGAGGTAGCACTGAGGAGGCAATATAGTATGGTGGGGTCAGACATACCTGAGTCCAATAATAGTTCTGCCACTCACAGAGTGTGTGATCCAGGACAAGAAACTTAACACTTTAAGTGTCTGTTTTCTCACCCTTGAAATAAGATTGAAATGCCTATCACTCAAGATTGTTGTGAGTACAACTGTGATGATGTATGTAAAACATAGTGCTTACTCTGCACATGAAAATTAGTGATTGATAAAGTAGTTACAAGAAAACACATAAAGACGTATTTATGCATACACGATAATCAAACATTTTCATGTAGGGGTCTATAGACTTCTTTAAAGATATAAATTGAAAGAAAAAGCAAAAAAAGTGATTTTGAATTGACACAAAATGTTCTCAAATTTCTTACTTAGCCAACCTATATTAGCTTCTGTTATATTTTCTATTCAAATATATCTTTTAAAATTGAAGCTAGCAAGATGGCGATGGGACAGGTTGGACTGTGAAAGTCTCCGCGAAAGTGAGCATCTATAAAGACTCTTGCTTTCCCCCAGTGGCAGCTGCTCCCGCTGCTGCCAATCCGCTCTTCAGCCAGCCACACAGGCCTGCAGGCTGGCAGATGCCAGCCCCACTCACTGCTCTGCTGTCATCGCTGCTGCTAGCCATGCTGACCCATGGGCTGGAGGCCCTTGGTCCCACGCACTGTTCTGCTGATGCAGCCTATGCCACTGCTGCCACCGCCTCTGCCACCTTGCCAGGGGCAGCCCTCGACTCCTGGTCCTGTGGAGCTCCGGAATCCCTCACTGACTGCACTGCCCTGCCCCATCCCAAGCCACCCCATGCCATGCTGACCTTCAGTGCCCAGCTGTCTTGCACTCCACCTCCCCTGGCTTGGCCCCTGACTGTGGCAGGACCAGAGGTCAGCTGGAACCCCAAGACCAGACAGAGGCATCCATTGCCCCTCCCAGCTCTGCCCAGCCTCCAACTTGGGACCTAAGGTAATCTCATCAAACTGGGAGAGACAGAAGCCCTTCCCCCATGCAAGATCAGACACAGGTCAGATCTGAGTGACAGATTTGACAGGCAGCAAGCCAACTGAGTCCAGATCTGATCCACCCTCCTTCCGCAGGAGGCCTGGAACATCTGACCCTAGCTGTGAGCAACCCTACAGCCTGTGATGAGAGCTAGAGAACTGAGCTGAAAGGATGTTGGACTTAGAGGAACAATCTCAGAGCATGCTTGGTTCCCTTGTTTATATTTTTTTTAATTTTTATTCTTTGTTTGTTTTACTCATCTTTTTTTCCTCTTTTCTCTCTCTTTTTACAGTTATTGATAACGTTCTCATACTTGCTTTGTTTCTGTTATTTTACTGTTGTTTTTTTTCCTTTGGACTTCATGCTTGTGTAGGGGAATAGTGTATCAATAAGGAGGTTTGTTGGCTTGTGTGTCTGTATGATTGTCTGTATGTTTTAGTTTTTTTTACTCTTTTCTGTCTTTGTGTCTCTTTTCATTTGTAGTTGGTACATTTGTCTGTTTTCCCTCTCACTCTTCTTTCTCTTCACCTTCCGCTTCCCCCTTCCCTGTTCCAATCTTTTCCTTTTTCATACCTCATATTGCCTTCAGGGAGCAAACCTATACCCCTAGTGCATGGATGGATTGCAAGGCAATGAAATGAAACTAAAGGCAAGGCAAATGAAAAAAAACTAAAGAAGAATATTGGTCTCACACAGATCCCTGGGAGGTCAGACACTGAGAAAAAAGACTTCAGAACACAAACATTGAAGAGCCCCCAGAATGAAATAGTCACATACTACAAACCCAGCCATCAGACATTAATAGAGAGAATAAAAAGAATTGAGGAGAGACAAGAGCAAAATAGGAAGGGTTTGATAACTGAGATACCAGCAGTAAGGAATACTGTGATTGAAATAAATAGCAAAGTAATAAGCATGGATAGCAGAATTAGTCAAACAGAAGAAAGAATCTCAGAGCTTGAGGACCAAAATGTAGAAATAACCCAAACTGTCAAAAACATAGAAAAGAAGCTTAAAAAAACAGAACAAAACCTTCAAGAGATGAGCGATTCCTTCAAGGGACCAAACCTAAGAGTAATTCATACTTACAGAACACTTCACCCAATGACCATAGAATATGCATTCTACTCATGACCACATGGAACACACTCTAAGATCAACCACATCTTTGGCCATAAATCAAGCATAAACACATTTAATAAGATTGAAACTTTGCAATGCACCTTCTCAGTCCACAGTGGAATAAAAATAAATATCAATACCAACAAGTTTCCCCTAAAACCCACAAACACATGAACACTAAACAAGCATGATGCTAAGCAACTCCTGGGTCAACATGGAAATCAAAACAGAGATTAAAAGATACCTGGAAACAAATGAAAATGAAGAAATATCTTACCAAAATCTCTGGGATGCCATGAAATCAGTAGTAAGAGGGGAATTTATATCTCTACAAACACACTTGAAGAAAATGGAAAGATCACAAGTTAACAGCCTAAAAAGTCAACTAAGGAAGCTGGAAAAGCAAGACTGTTAAAACCCTAACTTCAGCAGAAGAATCCAGATCACCAAAATAAAAGCCCAAATCCAGGATATAGAAGACAAAAAGATAATACAAAAAAATCAACAAAACAAAAAACTGGTTCTTTGAAAGGATAAACAAGTTTGATGGTCCCCTAGCTAGACTGACCAAGAAAAAGACAGAAAAATCCCAAATAAATACAACCAGAGACACAAAAGATGAAACTACATCTGACCTGGAAGAAACACAAAAGATTGTCAGAGACTACCGTGTATACTTGCATGGAAACAAACTTGAAAACCTAAAGGAAATAGAGGACTTTCTAATATCACACAACTTCCCTAGGTTGAAACAAGAAGAAATTGAGACCCTAAATAGACCAATAACAATCCAGGAAATTGACTATGTCATAAGAAAACTACCTACAAAAAAAAGGGCTTGACCAGATGACTTTCCAGCAGAATTCTACAAGACATACAAGGAGGAACTGATACCAATCCTACTGAAAGAATTCCAGGTGTTTGAGAAAGATGGAACTCTCAGCAAATCATTTTATGAAGCTAACATCACACTGATACACAAGAGAGGTAAACATCCAACAAAGAAAGAGAACTACAGGCCAATATCTTTGATGAACATAGATGTTAAAATTCTCAACAAGATCCAAGCAAACCAGATTCAACAACATATCTCAAAAATCATTCATCACAACCAAGTAGGCTTCATCCCTGGGATGCAAGGCTGGTTCAACATTTGTAAGATGTTAATTAATTACATCAACAGACACAAAAACAGAAACCATGTGATTATATCATTAGATGCAGAAAAAGCTTTTGATAAAATCCAGCACCCCTTCTTGATAAAAACCCTTGAACATTTAAGCATAGATGGAACATACCTCAAAATAATTCAGAGCCATCTATGAGAAACCCACACCCAGCATACTGCTAAACAAACAGAAATTGGAACTATTTCCCCTGAAAACTGGAACAAGACAAGGATACCCACTCTCACCCCTTTTGTTCAACATAGTTTTGGAAGCCCTAGCTAGAACAATCAGAGAGGAAAAGGCGATCAGAGGTATCCAAATAGGAAAAGAGGAAGTTAAGTTATCTCTCTTTGCAGAAGACATGATTCTATACGTTGAAAACCCAAGGGAATCTGTCAAAACCTCCTTGCCCTGATAAAGGACTTTGGCAAAGTCTCAGGGTACAAAATAAATGTGCAAAAGACAATCTCATTTCTACACACCAATGATAAACAAACAGAAACCCAAATAAAAAACATAATTCCATTCACAATAACCACAAAAAAATGAAATACCTTGGCATCTTCCTAACCAGAGATGTGAAAGACCTTTACAATGAAAACTACAAAACATTGCTCAAAGAAATCAAAGATGACACAAACAAGTGGGAAAATATTCCATGCTCATGGATTGGAAGAATCAACATTGTGAAGATGTCCATCCTACCTAAGGCAATCTACAGATTTAATGCAATGCCCATCAAATTACCAGCAACGTTCTTCTCAGACCTAGAAACAACAATACAGGAATTTATATGGAAACATAAATGACCAAGAATAGCCAAAACAACTCTCAGCAAAAAACAAAAAAACAAAAAACAAAAAAAAACAACGCAGGAGGTATCACACTCCAGACTTTAAACTTTATTATAAAGCTACAATAATCAAAACAGCCTGGTATTGGTACAAGAACAGGCATATAGAGCAATGGAATAGATTGAGATTCCAGAAGCAAAACCTCAATTTCTCAACCAACTCATCTTTGACAAAGCCTCCACCACCAACCACTGGGAAGACGAGAGTCTATTCAGTAAATGGTGTTGGAAAACTGGCTGACCAAATGCAGAAGATTGAAACAGGACTCCTACCTAGCCCCAAACACAAAAATTAACGCTAAATGGATCAGAGAATAAATGTAATACCTCAAACTATAAGAGCCTTAGAAAATGCAGGAGACACTCTTATGAAAGTTGGAACTGACAACCAATTCCTGATCAAAACCCAAAGTGCCCATGCCATAAGAGATAAGATAGACAAGTGGGACCTCATCAAACTGACAAGCTTCTGCAAAGTCAAAAAAACCATCAAGAGAGCAGCAAGACAGCCCACAGACTGGGAAAAAATATTTGCCAACGCCTTGTCTGACAAAGGCCTATCATCAAGGATCTACAAGGAACTCAAATGTGCTGAAAAGAAAAAAAACAAACATCTCCATTACAAAATGGGTAAAAGATACAGACAGTTCTCAAAAGAAGACATACAAGCAGCCAACAGATACATGCAAAAATGTTCAGCCTTACTAGTCATCAAGGAGATGCAAATTTAAACTACACTGTGATACCACCTAACTCCAGTCAGATTAGCCATCATCAATAACAAAAAATAACAGATGCTAGAGAGAATGTGGCGAAAAGGGAACACTTCTACACTGTTGGTAGGAGTGTAATCTAGTACAGCGTCTGTGGAAAATAGTGTGGCGATTCCTAAAACTTCTAAAAGTCGACCTTCCATGTGATCCCGCAATCCCCCTGCTGGGGATATACCTGGAAGAACTTAAATCACTCTATAAAAAAGATACCTGCACATGTTTGTTTATTGCAGCATTGTTCACAATAGCAAGAACTAGAACCAACCGTGCTGCCTATCAAAAGAGGACTGGATAAAAAAAGTGTGGTACATATACACAATGGAATATTACCCAGCCATAAAGAAGAACAAAATCATGAGCTTCGCAGCAACCTGAATGGCATTAGAGTCGATAATACTGAGTGATCTTTCACAGAAACAAGGAACCAAGTATCACATGTTTTCAGTCATAAGTGGAACTTGAACAACTCCCTTAATACTACAAGAAAAGGATTGATGGTAGTGGGAATCTGCGGGGGAGGAGATTGACAGTAATTGAAAGTTGGGGAAGTTGGGCACTCCTCATCAACAAGGGTACCTGCACAGTGAATATTTGTATACCTTACCCTGAATTGTACTCCACAAATTTAAAATATAAATAAATAAAAATAAAATTGAAACTGTTTTTCTTTCATTTTTTTATAGATAAGACTGCTTAATAGTAGCTGTGTTCCAGTACAAATATATTTTAATATGTATGTGGAAACATCTTAATGAATGATTGCCTGGGGGGAAAAAACCCCATTTTTTTTTTGACTTGGAGTCTCACTCTGTAATCCAGGCTGGAGTGCAGTAGCATGCTCACAGCCACCTCAACCTCGACCTGCTGGGCTCAGGGGAGACCTTCTGCCTCAGCCTTCCATGTAGCTGGAACTATAGGCATGTGCCACCACACCCAGCTAAATAACATTCTCAAATATGTAATTTTCTCTGCAACTTCCCCAGCCACCATCCTTCAACGCATGCACTTGTGGGTGCACACACATGTCTGCATATGCGTGGGCCCGCGTGTGTACACACACACACACAAACACACATACACACTGTATTAGGAGACCTAATAATATTCAGTTTTATGCTCTGCAATTAATTATTTACTATTTCATTAGCAGTTCCCACAAATTATCAAGCATACCCTCACAATTGCATTCATTCCTAAAACATCAAATTCATGATCTAATTTGGAGCTGAAAAAATGCAGAATACTATTCAAGACTGATTGCCTCAGATCGGGAATACTGTTGGCTCTTTTATTTCATTTCTTTGTGTTCTTGACAAAGATGCTTTCCTAATGTAGCAGTCTGGGACTGCTTGGTTATTGTAATAGAAACCTCTTTTAACATCTTACAAACTATATTGATACCAAAGTCACACACAGCAGTGACACGAGTTAATTATACTGTTCTCAAGAGTGTCAAACACGATAATGTGGGAGGAAGGCTACGAGAAGGAGAACTCTATTTAAACTCTTAAAGTCAGTCAAAAGTAGGTTGAATGCTCCTATTCTTACTACTCAAAGAAGGCATCGACATCACTATAAACTCCACTATTTTAAAGACTTTCCATAGCTAGGTGCATTTTAACTAGAAATTAGGAAATTCAGGTGAAAGTACTACATACATCTCCTTTTCATTAGCTTTAAATAAGGAATTAATTAATTAATGCATAATCTTTAAAGATACAAATTGAAAGAAAAAGCAAAAGTGATTTTGAGTTGATACAAAATGTTCTCAACTTTCTCACTTAGCCAACCTACACTATTTCTTAGAAAATTTGGGAAGATTAAAAATTTCTAAAGCTGACCATCAGGCCATGTTATCCAGGATGGGAATAAGTCCTTCCTAATTACTCTAATCTTTTTCATGCTGAAATGTAGGCAATGTGCCGTTCTACTTCCAGGGCAGAAGTGGAGTTCCTTTGGGTTTTAGTTCTCTTAGAAAGCTAGCCTCATGGTCAGTGGTTCTTGCCCTGGCTTTTGTGTAGCCCCATTACAGTGAAAACCCTCCTGGCTCTTGGAACTCCAGAATATAAGACTAATGATCTGCAGAATTGAACAAGGTTGGTAAGAAAAATCACAGCAGATATAACCCTTGTGTTATGTGGAGTGGTAAGAAATAAAAGTCACTTTGCATTTTAGTGGCATTTCTCTTGAACAGCATGTATGCCATTTTAACTTTAAGTACCTGAATTAGAAGTCCTCAGTGATCCCCAGGCGATCAAATGCTTCACTTAGAAAGAAAAAGTAAAATA
The DNA here is from genome assembly GCA_963574415.1 of Tarsius wallacei. Lineage (NCBI taxonomy): Eukaryota > Metazoa > Chordata > Mammalia > Primates > Tarsiidae > Tarsius > Tarsius wallacei. Next base: position 8,975 of record CAUYQG010022320.1, read on the forward strand.
TTAGGATGGCATTATTTTAGCATTTCAGGTTTGGAAAATAATCTGACATGCTTTATGTGAGATGTTTCTCACTGTAACTTGGGGGTCTATTCACTTGGTATATATTGATGAGTGACAGACAAAATACCAATGTGAAAAGGGCTATAGCAAAACTAGAATCCTCTGGGTTCTAAACTGAGATTATGTAATAATTTAAGCATAATAGCAAGAAAAAGTTTGTTTATAATATAAACTTTTACTTAAAAAATGGAGGTAGATTATTCCCCAAATTTTAATAGATGTGGATCTACTTTGAGTTTATTGGTGATCTAGAATTAACTCCCTCACCCCAAATCATTTAGACTGTGATTTGAAATATTTTACACATGTTTGGAGCAGTAAATATATCTCAGTAATTGTTCAAATGAATCCTCATGTCTTGAATTGAGAGACAAAGATCAAGAAATCTGTTGGTGGGCAGAAAGTAACTAGATATGATCTGAAAGGTTTGAATATTCGGTTCCCACAGTAATAGTCACAGATAGTTTAAAAGTTGTATTTTTGAGAAATGTCTATGTGTATCTTTTGCCCACTCTAAAATAGGGCTGTTTGGTTTTTTTCCTTTTGTCACGTTTGAGTTTCTTATAGATCCTGGATGTTAGGCCTTTGTGAAGTATACAATTGGCAAATATTTTTCCCCATTCTGTGAGCTGTCTCCCTAGTCTCTTGATGGTTTCTTTTGTTTTGCAGAAGTTTTTCAGTTTGATGAGGTCCCACTTGCCTATGATCTTTTCTGGCATTCATTTTTGGAGAATTGATCAAGAATTGGTTGTCTACTCCAATGTGCCTAAGAGTGTTTCCTGCATTTTCTTCTAGGATTCTTAGAGTTTGAGGTTTTACATTTAGGTCTTTGATCCATTTAGAGTTGATTTTTATGTATGGTGATAGGTAGGAGTCCTGTTTCAATCTTCTGCATGTGGTCTGCCAGGTTCTCCTCTCCCTAGTGGATGTTGGTGAAGGCTTTGTTGAATTTGAGTTGGTTGAGAAATTGAGGTATTGCTTCCAGAATCTTTATCCTGTTCCATTGGTCTATATTCCTGGTCTTGTACCAATACTAGGTTGTTTTGATTATTGTAGCCTTATAGTAGAGTTTAAAGTCTGAAAGTGTGCTACCTCCCACTTTGTTTCTTTTGCTAAGGATTGTTTTGACTATCTGTGGTTTTTTTATGTTTCCATATTAATTTTTGTATTGTAGTTTCCAGGTCTGAGAAGAATGATGTTGATAGTTTAATGGGTATTACGTTAAATCTGTAGATTGCCTTTGTTAGGACAGACATCTTAACAATGTTAATTCTTTTAATCCATGAGCATGGAATATTTTTCCATTTGTTTGCGTCTTCTTTTGTTTCTTTGAGCAATGTTTTGTAGTTTTCATTGTAAAGTTCTCTCACTTCTCTGGTTGTGAAGCTGCCAAGCTATTTCATGTTTTGTGGCTGGTGTGAACAGGATTGTGATTTTTATTTGGTTCTCAATTTGTTGGTGTTATATAAGAATGCGACTGTCCTTTACAAGTTGACTTTGTACCTGAGACTTTGCCCAAGCCCTTTATCAGTGCAAGGAGGTTTTTGACAGATTTTCTTGGGTTTCCAAGGTATAGGATCATGCCATGCACCAAGAGGGATAATTTAACTTCCTCTTTTCCTATATGGATACCCCTGATTTCCTTTTCTTGTCTGATTGCTTTAGCTAGGACTTCCAATACAATGTCGAACAGGAAGGGTGTGAGTGGGCAACATTGTCTTGCTCCATTTTTCAGAGGAAATGGCCAACAGATACATGAATAAATGCTCAGTCTCACTTAATCATCAAGAAAATTTAAATTAAAGCCACCCTGAGATACCACCTAACTCCAGTCTGAGATACCACCTAACTCAAAAAACAACAGATGCTGGAGAGGATGTGGAAAACAGTGTGGTGATTTCTAAAAGGTCTAAAACTTGACCTTCCATGTAACTCAGTAATCCCCCTTCTGGAAATATACCCAGAGGAACTCAAATCACTCTATAAAAAAGATACGTGCACACACATGTTTATTGCAGCATTACTCACAATTGCAAAAACATGGAACCAACTGTGCTGCCCATTGAAAGTGGATTAGATTTTTTAAAATGCAGTACAAACACCAAATATTTCCTTCTAAGAATTTTATGGCTTTGGGTCTTATGTTTTAGTCTTTAACCCATTTCAAGTTAATTTTCTGAGTAGTGTAAGATAGAGTCCAATTTCATTCTTTTGCATATGGATATTCAGTTTTTGCAACACCATTTATAGAAGAAACTTCCCCTTCTCTCTTGTGTATTTTTGGTACAGTTTTCAAGTAATGGTTGACCATTTGCATGTGGGTATAATTCTGGGCTCTATATTCTGTTCCACTTATCTATTTATCTGTTTTTTAATGCCCATACCATACTATTTTAATAATTATAGCTTTGTAATATAATTTAAAATCAGGAAGCATGATGCCTCCAGCTTTGTTATTTTTTCTCAAGATTGGTTTAGTCACTAAGAATCTTTTGAGATTTCATACAAATTTCAGGATTGTTTTTCTATTTTAGTGAAACATGCCATTGGAGTTTTAATAAGGATTGCATTGAATCTGTGGATACCTTTGTGTAGTATGAACATTCTAGCAATAGTAATTGTTTCAATCTATAAACACTGAACAACATGCCATTTATTTATTTCTTTTTCATTTATTTAATCAATGTGTAATAATTTTTCAATGTAGTGATCTTTTACCTCCTTTGTTAAATTTATTCCTAAGCATTTTATTTTTTGATGATATTGGAAACAATTGTTTATTTCTTTGTTGGATAGACTATTTTTAGTGTGCAGAAATGCAACTGATTTTTATGTTGATTTTGTGTTCTACAACTATATTAATTTGTTTATTATTTCTAACAATTATTTGGTGGAATCATAGAGTTTTCTACATATAAGATTGTTACCTGCAAACAGAGATAGTTTACTTTTTTTTCTTTCTGATTTGGATAACTTTTTTTTATTGCCAAATATCTCTGGTAGCACTTCCAGTACTATGTAGAATAGAAGTAGCAAGAATGAAAACTTATTCTTATTCCTGAACTTAGAGGAAATCTTTTATCTTTTCACTAGTGAGTATGATGTCAATGGTGGACTTAATCATACTAAGGCATTTATTATGTTGAAGTACATTCTCTGCATACCTATGTTTTTGAGCATTATCATCATGAAAGGATGTTGAGTTTTGTCAAATGTTTTTCTGCATCTGTTGAAAGGATAATCTTGTTTTTTCCATATCTTTGTTAATGTGTTGTATTATATTTATTTGCATTTGTTGAATCATCCTTGCATCATAGGGTCCACTTGATCATAGTTTATGATTACTTTTTAAAAATTATTATGGGTATACAATAGTTGCACATATTTAGAGGATACATGTAATATTTTGATACAGGCATAAAGGTGTAATGATCAAGTCAGAGTATTTGGGGAGTCCATCTTCTCAAGCATTTATCATTTATTTGTGTTAGGAACATTCCAACTCCACTCTTTTAGTTAAATTTAAAATATTCAATAATTTATTGTTAACTATAGTAACCCTATTCTGCTACTGAATACTATGTAATATTAATTCTATCTAACTATAGTTTTATATTGTGTACCCATTAACAATCCCCACAAATCATCGTCTCCCTACTACCCTTCCCTCTGGTAACAATCTTTCTACTTTCTATATCCATGAGTTTTTCTTTCTTTCTTTTTTTTTAGATTCCACATATGAGTGAGAACAAGCAACATTTATCTTTATGTGTCTGGCTTATTTCACTTAATGTAAGTTCCATTCATGTTGCTGCAAGTGACAAGATTTAATTTTTTTATGACTGAATACTATTCTACATATATATAAAACACTTCTTATCCATCCATTCATTGATGAACACTTAAGTTGATTTTGAATCTTGTCTATTGTGAATAGTGTTGCAATAAACATGGGCATACAGATACTTCTTCAGCAAACTTATTTTATTTTATTTTATTTTATTTTATTTTAGGTGATATACCCTGCCATGGAATTGTTGGATCATATGGTGGTTGCATTTTTAATTTTTTTTTTTTTTTAGGAACTTCCATATGCTCCTTCATAGTGGTTACTAATTTACATTCCTACCAACAGTGTATGAGGGTTCCTCTTTCTTGACATCCTTGTCAGCATTCATTATTATCTGTCTTTTAAATAAAAACCATTTCTGACTGAGGTGAGATGCTATCTCTTTGTAGTTTTGATTTACATTTATCTAATGATTAGTGATGCTGGGCATTTTTTATTTATATCTATTGGCCATTTGTATGTCTTCCTTTGAGAAATGTCTAACCAGACATGGTGTCCTTTTAATTGGATTATTTATTTTATTTCTATTGAGTTTTTTGATCTCCTTGTATATTCTGGTTATTAATACCTTGTCATATAAATAGTTCACAAATATCTTCTCTCATGCTGTGTGCTGTTGCTTCACTTTGTGATTATTTCTTTTGCTGTAAAAAAGTTATTTAGCTTGATATGATCCCAATTGTCCCTTTTTGCTTTGGTTACTTGTCCTTTTGCCATCTTACTCAGAAACTCTTTGCCCAGATGAATGTCCTGCAGAGTTTCCTGGATGTTTTCTTCTAGTGATTTCCTAGTTTCAGATGTTAAATTTAAGCCTTTAGTCAATTTTGATTGGATTTTTGCTATATTGTGAAATATAAGGGTTTACTTTATTTCTCCTATTTGTGGGTATTCAGTTTTTCCAGCACCATTTATTGAAGAGACTGTCTTTTGTCCAATGCATGTTCTTGCATCTTTGTAAAACAAAACAAAACAAAACAAAACAAAAAAACCAAAACGAGTTGAATATAAATTCTGAGTTCTCTATTCTTTTCTTTTGGTCTATGTGTCCGTTTTTATGCCAGTACCATTTTTTTGGGTATACTATAGCTTTGTAGTACAATTTGAAGTCATGTAATGTGATTCCTCAAGTTTTTTTTTTTTTGTTTCTCAGTATTGATTTGACTAGCCTGGGTCTCTGTGGTTCCATATACATTTTACAATTATTTTTCTGTTTCTGTGAGGAATATCATGCTATTTTGATAAAGATTGCATTGAACATATATTTTTTAGTGTTATGGGCATTTTAATAACAATGATTTTTCTAATTCATGAACATGGGATATCTTTCCATTTTTGTATGTCTTTTTCAATTTCATCAATATTTTATAATTTCTATTTTAGGGATTTTTTTCCTTTATTTGGTTTATTTATTCCTAGGTATTTTATTTTATTTGTAGTTATTGTGAATGGGATTAATTTTTGGTTTATTTTTTAGATTGGTCACTGTTTGGGTATAGAAATGCTTCAGATTTTTGTATGTTGATTTAATATCCTATAACTTTGCTGAATTTATCAGTGCTAACAGATTTTTGGTAGAATCTTTATTGCTTTTAATTTAATATTATTATCTGCAAGCTAGAAATATTTAACTTTTTCATTTTCAATTTGAATGCCTTTATTTTTTTCTCTTGTCTCATTGTTCTGGTTAGGATTTTCAGTACTATGTTGAAGAAACATAATGAAGGTTGCCATCCTTGTTCCCGATCTTAGGGGAAAGACTTTCAGTTTTTCTCCATGCTGCATGATACTAGCTGAGGGCTTGTCATATATGGCTTTTATATTCCTTCCACTCCTAATTTTTTTAAAGTTTCTTTTTTTTTTTTTTTCATGAAGGGATGTTGAATTTTATCAATATTTTAGACATCAATGGACATGATCATATGGTTTTTGTCCTTCATTCTGTTAATATAATATGTCACATGGATTGATTTGAATATGTTAAATCATCCTTGCATCCCTGAGACAAATCCCACTTGATTATACTGAATGATCTTTTTAATGTGTTGTTGTATTTAGTTTGCTAGTATTTTGATTAGGTTCTTTGAATCTATGTTCATTATGTATCCCAGCCTATAGTTTTTCCTTTGTTGTGTCTTAGTCTCATTTGGTTAGAGGGTGATACTGACATTTTACATAATGAGTTTGAAAGTGTTCCCTTCTCAATTTTTAGAAAAGTTTGAATGTAACTGGTATTAGTTATTTAAGTGCTTGGTAGAATTCAGCAACTGAACCATCAGATTCTGGGCTTTGCTTTGATGGAAGAATTATTATTACTACCTTTACCATATTACTTGCTATTTATGTATTCAGGTTTTAGATTTCTTCATAGTTTAATCTTGGTATATTGCATGTATAAATGTATCTATTGTGTCTAGATTTTTCTCACTTTATTGGCATGTAATTGTTCACAATAGCCTTTAATGATCCTTTAATCACCATTTTTCTAAGTCCGAATAAAGTTTTGTCAATTTTGTTTATCTTTTCAAAAAACTAACTTCTCATTTCATTGACCTTTTCTATTATTTTCTTTAGTTTCAATTCATTTATTTAATCTCTGAACTTTATTACTTTTTTCCTTCTACTAACTTTGGAGTTGGATTACTCTTGCTTTTTTAGTTCTTTAAGATGCATCATTACATTATTTGAAAGCGTTTCCACTTTTTTGATGTGTCTCTTACTTAAACATCCTTCATGGTACTTCTTTTGCTGTATCCCATAGGTTTTGGCATGTTGTGTTTCCATTTTCATTTGTTTCAAGAAATTTTGTAATTTCTCTATTAATTTCATCCTTGACCCAGTGGTTGTTCAGGAGCATATTGCTTAATTTCCATGTATTTGTGTAGTTTCCAAAGTTCATCTTGTTATTGATTTCTAGCTTTATTCAATTGTGGTTATAAAGATTCTTGATATAATTTCAGTATTATTTGAAATTTTTGAGATTTTTTTGTGGCCTACCATACGGTTTATCTTTAGAAATGCTTCATATACTGAGAAGAATGTCTATTATATAGCTGTTGAATTAAATGTTCTGTGAAAGTCCATTAATCCATTTGGTCAATAATGTGAGATTAAGTCTCTCCTCAAGCAGCAATGCCTGAAATTGGGGAGGGGTGATCAAGCATTCTTTTGACTGCCACAGCTGGTTTCACACTGGATCATGTGTACCCCAGGTACACTGTCTGCAAGATCAGCAAAGATCCTGGCTTTGCCCTAGGACTACTATCCATGTAACCTAATTCATATTTATTCAGCTCCAGGCCACTTTAGTCAGTCAGGAGTAGAGTCATCCAGGACTTGGATTACTCCTTCTGGGTGATTCTTGCAATATGCTCTTGAATTCAGTTTGCCAGTAATTTGCTGTTTTGTTGAGGATTTTTTTCTCTTTTTTGGGGCCATGTAAATTTATCAGGAATATTTGGCCGTAATTTACTCTTCTTGTGTCTGACCTCATCTGGCTTTTTTCCTTTAGTTTTTTGGAAGAAGTTGAGAATAATTGGTGTGAAGTGTCTAAATGTTTAGTAGACTTTCCTAGTGAAGCAATCTAGTCCTGGGCTTTCCTTTGCTGAAATATTTTTTATTACTGATTCAGTCTTCTTACTTATTTTGATCTGTTCACATTTTCTGTTTTTTCCATGATTAAGTCTTGTTAGTTTGTATGTTTTTAAGAATTTAACTGTTACTTCTAGTTTTTCCCATATGTTGCTGTGTACGTGTTCATAGTAGTCTCTTATAATCTTTGTGTGTGTGTATGTGTGTGTGTGTTACAGTGATAATGTCTTTTTAAACTTTTTCTGATTTTATTATTTTGGGTTTTTTTTGTTAATCTAGCCAATGGCTTTTCAATTTTATATTTTTCAAAAAAACAACTCTTATTTTTATTGATCTTTTCTATTGTTTTTCCTCTTCTATATTTCATTTATTATTATTTTCATCTGCTAAATTTGAACTTAGTTTGTTCTTTTTTTCTAGTTATTTGAGGTGTAACATTAGTTTATTATAAATATATATTTTTTTCTTAGTGTAGGCATTTACCGCTATAAACTTTCCTCTTAGAACTGAATTTGCTTCACCCTGTAAGTTTTGACATGTTTCTATTTTTATTTGTCTAAAGATAATTTTTTAATTTATCATATGACTTTTTTTATTCATCAGTTTTTCTAGAATGTTGTTTAATTTCCATAGATTTGTGAATTTTTCAATTTTTTCCTTTTATTGATTTCTAGTTTAATATTGAGATTGAAAAAATACTTTATTTGATTTTAATCTTAAATTTTTAAATAATTTTTTTGTGGTATACGAACAATATATATTAGAGAACATTCCATATTCGCTTGAGAAGAATGTGTATTCCACTGGTGTTGGCTGGAATATGCTTACACGTATGATAGTTTCACCTGGTTTAAAGTGTTCTTCAACTCCAATGTTGTCGTATTTATTTTATTCCTGCATAATCTATTCATTGATGAAAATGGAGTATTGAAGTCCTTTACTGTCATTGTTTTTCTGTTTGTTTTTTTTCAGAAGTGTTTATATTTGTTTTCTATATTTAGTTGCTCTGAAATAGGTGCATATATTCTTAAATCATTGTATTTTTTTTTTGATGAACTGACCTTTTTATAGCATTATATAGTTACATTTCTTGTCTCTTATTATAGTTTTTTATATGTTTTGTCTGATGTAATTATAGCTATGCTGCTTTTTTTGGTTTACATTTGCATGGAATATATTTTTTAATCCCCTCATTTTCAGTCTATTTGTGTTCTTAAAGCTAAAGTGAGTCCTTATAGTATATAGTTGGATCTTGTTTATTTTTAATCCATTCAACCACTCTGTCTTTTGATTAAAGAATTTAGTCCATTTACAGTTAAATTAATTATAAATAGGTAAGGATCTACTACTGTCAGTTAATTAATTGTTTTCTGGTTATTTTATAAATTCGTTGTTCTTTTCTTGCTATCTTTTTTCGAGATTTGATAAATTTCTATAGCAGAATGTATAGACTTTTTTACTTTATATCTTATGCATCTATGGTAGATTTTTTTTGCAGTTACCATGAGTTTTGTATAGACTATATTATAATTATACTAGACTAATAACAACTTAACTTCCATCACATACAGAAACACTACACTTTTACTCCTGCCCAACATTTTATGTAGTTGATGTCACAATTTACTTCTTTTTAGATTGTATATCCATTACAATTTATTATAGCTGTTATTTTTAACACTTTTGCTTTTAATTTTCATACTAAAGATACAAGTGATTTATATACCACCATTGCAGTAGTAGAATATTCTTAATTCAGTTGTATATTGATATTTACTTCTGAGTTATATGCTCTCATGTTATATTATTAAATAGTATCCTTTTGTTCAGCTTTATAAATTCCTCTTACCTTTTCTTGTAAAGTCTAGTGATGATGAGTACTCTTAAATTTTGTTTTTCTTGGACAATCTTTATCTCTCCTTCATTTTTTTATAACAGTTTTGTTGGTCAAAGTAATCTTGGTTGAGACATTTTTTTCTTTCAGCACTTTGAATATATCACCCAAATCTCTCCTGGTCTGTAAGGTTTCTGATGACAAATGTGCTGATAGTCTAATTGAAGTTTTCTTGTATTTGATATATCTCTTGTCTTTCTGTTTTTAAAATTCTCTCTTTGTCTTTAATTTTTGGCAATTTGGTTATAATGTGCATTGGTTAAGTCCTCTCTGAATTGAACTTGTTTGGGGTATTTCTACTTTGTCCAATTTGTCCAAACTTTTGTAATAACCATCCATTGGTTTTTAAATTTCAGGTATGCATTTTTGTTTCTACAAGATTCATTTTATTCTTATAGTATATTGAACTTCTTCATATGCTATCAATTTTTAAATTTTGTTCTAATTTCTCCAATACATTATCACAGTTATTTTAAAACCACTGACTTCTAATTTTAATATCAGGATCAACTGAATGTCTGATTCTATTGCTCATTTTTCCTCTTGGTTACCAATCATATGGCCCTAACTTTTGCTCTGCATGCCTATAATTTATTAGGTAATAATTTACATTGGGCATAAAAACTATAAAAACTATAATGGTTGAGATAATAGATACTATATTTTTTTTCTAGAGATATATTAGGCAAAAGGAAAAACTTACTTTAATTCAATCTGAAATGGAACCAGGTCAAAATGGCCCTGGAATTTTGTCACGACTCAATCTATCTCTACTTTATTCCTATTCCTAGAGTGTACCACATTAAGATTGTTTAATTGAGGACCTGGAAAGAATTTGTCTTTCTCTTCTGGAAGAAGATAAGAATTTTTGTTCTGCTTTCAGTGATTTTCAGTTTGGCCTTTCCCTTTGTGGCTTTTGAATGCCAAACATCATGAGAGGGAGTTTGCATGTTAGACTATAAAATCTGCTTCTTTCTTAGTTTCCCCAAAACTCTCTGCCACAGACTAGATTTTACCTCTAGCTGTAATCAATCTAGATAAATATCCCCAGAAGAAAAGCAAGTGATAGATTGTCAGTATAAATTCACCACTCTCTCCACAGGTTTCATAAATTATGTTTTTGTAGTATTTTCTTCTGGCAGAGAGACTTCAGTATTTTTTCTCTAATTTCCTAAACTTTACAGCTAGGTTACTTAACCATCCATGCTTGCTATATATCGAGGTCACTTCTGAATATTTTTCTGAAATTGTCTCCAAAAATTTAGTTCCTCCAATCTTCTTTGTATCCCTTCTATTCTTATATATTTTAAAAATATGAATTTATAACTTATCTGGTTTTCCTGAATGTTTACATTGTGAGTGTTAGCCTGCTACAAATTTCTCTATTCTACTTGAAAATGGAAGTCATCATAGTTCTTCATTTTGACTTTGAATGTTTGTGAAGAAGGAAATTATTCTTCAACTATCTGAATATTTTATTAATTCCTGTTGCATAAAATACACAACCTGATACACTGAGAATGTTAAGTTTGTGACCACGGTACTAAAAGAAACGATAGTTTTTCATCTGTTCAGTTCTTATATGGTTTTAAAAGTTCAATTTGAGCCCACCTCCTCCTCTTAGACACTTTGCTTGATTTTTTTTTTCTTTGTGTGGAGTTGGTGTCTTCCTCTGCTGCCCAGGTTGGACTGCTGTGGCATGATCATAGATCATCACAGCCTTGACCACCTGAACTCAAGTGAATCTTTCACCTCAGTCTCCCAAGCAGCTGGGGCTACAGGTGTGTGCCACAATGCTCAGCTAAGATTTCTGAATTTTTGTAGAGGTGGTATCTCACTATTTTGACTAGACTGGTCTTGAACTTTTAGACAATCCTCCTACCTTAGCCTCCCAAAGTGCTAAGATTACAGGTGTGAATCACTATGCCCAGCAAGAGAATTCTACTTTCAATATATTGACACTGCTGTCCTCCCATGCCATCTTCCTCAACAATAAATATTAGCAAATGTCTTCTGTATTCCAAAATAAAAGAACATTTCAATTGTCTAAAATAGTTTAGATGTGGATATAAGGTCAGAGAAGAATGGATTTTGACACTTGCCAGTTTTATTTTACCCTTATAATTGAAGAACAATTTTAAAATACATTAATAGCTATAGATAACATGAAAAAAATAGTTCATGATATTTAAAAGAAGCAGCTCTTTGACTACATTGGAAAATATATTTTATAGGTATTCCCAATGCTTTTTTTATCTCTTCAAGTTATGAATACAATGAAAATAAAAAATATGTGTACAAAAGTCAGGTGCTTTGATAGCAACATCAAATTTATCTCACTGAATCTGACTATTAAAGTTATTCAGCACAGTATTCTCCTTCTAGCTATATTTAAAATCCCTCAAGCTTCAGGTTAGGTGAAAAAGTCTACTGTGCTTCTAATCAATTTTATCTTTTCAGTTTAGGAACAGTAGCTCTCTGGGCCCCAAAGGCAATCAGCTAGTTCCTTGAAGCACTCAGTTTAAGTACATAGTTACTAATGTATGACTAAGTATGCAGTTACTAATGATGACTCTTATTTTGAAAAATAGCTTATAATAATGTTAATGATATTCTATCAGTAGTATTTGAAAACCCAGTCACAATTTCTTGATATTGAATTCTGTATATTCAGTAATGTACATTTATCAATACACCACCACATTATTTATTCACACCACTCACTCAGTATCCTCCAGCATTGATCTCAACGCTGTTTATTTAGCCTCACAATGAAAACTCTAGAGTTTAAAATCCTGATCAACTGTCATCATAACACCAAATCAGAAATATGCCCATGAGGATTAAGATAGGAGAAACCTTTTTTTTTTTTTACTAGCATCAAAAAATCTTACCCAGAGTTAATATTAAGAAAAAAGTAAAAACAGCACAATAATTTGGGAGTCTGACTGTCATCCTCTCCTCATCAGCATAGATGGAACTTATCCTTCAGAACAATGTACTCCAAATATGAAAAACAATGCCTTTTAGATACTGTGTAAGAAAGGATTTTTAACCAAGGTGTGACTTTTGGAAATGCACTAATGATGAAAGGTTTTTAAAAATCCTGTTTAAAATGAGGTTAATCTAAGATCAGAATAGCCTTGGGACAACTGAAGTGAAAACATCACTAGAATGTTCCATTATCCATTGTTAAGAGCTTAGAATTAGTTCTGTATTTGAGAAATAGCATTACCACTTTAAAAATGATATGCTCTGAGGCATGATTGTGATATTTTTATTTTAAAAAATGAAAAAGGAATCACAGAGATTAAGATGGCTGACTTAAGGCAGATGAGTGAGTTTCTCCTATGGAATAAACCAAGATAGAGTTTTCTCAGCACTCAGACAGAGCAGCCACACCCCACAGCTCTTCAAAGAAGTGATAATAACCACACACACACACACACACACACAAAATGCCAAAAAGAGGAAAATCCATTGACCTGGGTTGGAACTGGCCAGACTGTCGCCCGTACCACCACAGTCCAGCAGCAGCCTCTGGTCACAGTGGAGAAGGTGTGTGAGGGGAATTCAGGAGTTCTATACTCCTTCCACAGACTGAGGGACAGGGCTGAGCCTTGTGGGACTCCAGCCTCTTACCAGAACTGTCTCATACACAGCTATGCATTGCCATCGTCCATGTGGAGTGGTTCAAAAAGAAGAGAAGGCTTTGAACAGTATCAGCCACCATTTTCCAGGAACTCAACACTTCTGGGCAGTGCAGCTAACTTCTTGCCAGCCTAGGAGGGGACAGGTCCCCAAAAGCAAACTTCACAGCTGCAGATAGTTCCTGGCTAGGCAAGGGCACCTGAGGTCCTGAGACCAGCCATTCAGAGGCAAACTGCCTGAGGTCAAGGTGGTAAACCATGTGGGACTCATTGCCATAGCAACTTCTCACTCCCCTTGTAAACTCTTCTGTGCCTACTACTACTCAAATGACCTGGGACACTCTCCTAATCTAGCACAACAGCACTCCTCCAGTAGCCTGGGGCACCCTTGTAATCCCCACAGAGATAGTCAAGAGTGCACCATTGTGGGTGCACAAGCACCTTTCTTTCACCCCCTACACTTGCCTCAAAGGCTCAAAACAAAGAACTTGGGTGATCTCCAAAGCCTTGCTCTCCACCTAGGTTGGCTAAGCATTTCTTTGGAACAACACACACCAAGGAGAAAGCCCTCAGTCACCATCAGAGTTGATTTTCTACCACAATCACCACCTCCTGGCTGGAGGTCAATATTACAACCTACAACATCGGATATAATACCTCAGCTTTAGGAAAGGCCTGACCCCGGCTAACATCACCTTCCAAGCTACACCAGCCACTCAAGATGCTGCAAGCCAGTGCAGCTACCCAGCACAGGACTGCCACAGCTGACAATTGAGAAATTCACCACACCAAGACTATATATAACCAAGTGCCTACATCAGACTTCTCCCAACTTCAAGTAAGAAGAAACAGTCTACCCAAATGAGAAGGAACCAGAAAAATAATGCTGAAAATATGATGAAACACAGTTCTTCAGCACTCCCCCAAAACCACACCAACTCTTTAGCAATGAACCCTAACCCAAGTGAAATTCTTGAAATTCCAGATGTAGAATTCAAAATGTTGATTATAAAATTGATCAATAAACTTTAGGAGAAAATTGAAAACCACCATAATCTTTCATTTAGGATATGAATGAAAGATTCTACAAAGAGATACACACACACACACACACACACAACAACAACAACAACAACAGCAACAAAGCTGAAATTCTGTAAATGAAAGAATTATTAAGAGTAGTACAAAATGTGGTGGGAAATGTAAATAGTAGACTAGAAAAAAGCAGAAGAAAATATCTCAGAATTTGAAGACAAGTCTTTTAAATTGACATGATTAGACAACAACAAGAAAAAAAATCAAGAAAATGGAACACTCTCCAAGAAATCTGGGTTTACGTAAAGCATCCAAACCTTAGAATCATAGGTGTTCCTGAGTAAGAAGAGAAAGCAACAGGTTTGGAAAATCTATTTGAGGTAATAATGGGGGAAAACTTCCCTGGCTTTGCCAAAGATCTAAACATCCAGATACAAGAAACCCAAAGAACCCCGAAGATTCACTGCAAAAATCTCATCCCCAAGACATGCAGTAATCCAGTCATGCAAAGTTAATGTGAAGAAAATAATTTTAAGAGCAGTGAGACAAAAGCATCAAATAACCTACAAAGGTAAACATATCAGACAAACTGCAAACTTTTCAGAAAAAAAATTCCACAAGTCAGAAGGGATTTGGGCTCCATCTTCAAACTCCTCAAATAGAATAGCAGTCAGTCAAGTGTTTTGTATTCTACAAAAGTAAGTTTCATAAATGAAGAAATGAAATCTTTTCCAGACAAGCAAACACTGAGAAAATTTGTCACCACTAGACAGGCTCTATAAGAAATACTCAAAGGAGTTCTAAATACTGAAGCAAAAGGTCGAAATACACCAGTAGATAAATGTTGGAAGCCATAAAACTCACAGGCTTTATGGAGCACCAACACAATAGAGACAATAAGTAAATAAGTAAATAAATAAAGCAACCAGATAAAAACCACTATGATGAGTGGAATAGTACCTTGCATGGGGTAATTATTAACTGAACATAAATGATCTCAATGCTCTACTAAAAAGATAAAGACTGACAGAATGCATAAAAAAATCACAACCCAAATTTCTGCTGTTTTCAAGAGATCCACTTAACTCACAAAGATTCCTACAGACTGAAGGGGTGAGGGAAAAATATTCCATGAAATGGGAACCCAAAGCAAGCAGAAGTAGGTAGAGCAGGGAAAAAGGGGAAAAATAGTCCATGCAAATAGAAACCCAAGACAAGCAGGAGTAGATAGTGATTCTCATATCCGATAAATCAGACTGTAAATTAACAACAGCAAAAACGACAAAGATGATTATTTAATGATAAAAGAATCAATCCAATGAGAAGACATAATAATTTTAAATATATATGTGCCTAGCACAGAGGTCACATATTTATAAAACACATTTTACTGGATCTAAAACAAAGAGATAGATAGCTATATAATTATAGTGGAAGATTCAACACTCCATTGACACTAGTAGACAGATTATCACCACTGACACTAGTAGACAAATTATCAAAACAGAAAGTCAACAAAGAAACATTGGAGTTAAACCAGACCCTAGAACAAATAGAACTAGTAGGCATCTACAGAACATTCCACCCCAAAATTATAGATTATACATATTTCTCATCAGTACATGGAACGTTCTCCAAGATAGACCATGTTATAAATCACAAATCAAGTCTCAGCAAATTCAATATAATAGCACATATCAAGCGCTTTCTCAGACCACAGCAGAATAAAACTAGAAATTAGTTTGTGAAACCAAACAAAAACATTCAAGCTACACAATCTGATCCCGAATGATCCTTGGGTCAAAATTGAAATCAAGATGAAAATTAAGCAAGTTCTTGAAATGAATGACAACAATGAAACAAGTTATAAAAACCTCTGGGACATAGACAAAGCAGTACTGAGAAAAATTTATAGCACTTAAAGCCTACATTATTAAGAATGAAAGATCACATATTGGCAATCTAAAATCACACCCCAAAGAACTAGAAAAACATGAACAAACCAAAACTAGCACAAGAAAAGAAATAACGAAGAACAGAGCAGAACTAAATGAAACTGAAATAAAAAAGGACAATACAAAGAATTGCTGAAACAAATAGTTGGTTCCTTGAAAACATAAGCAAAATTGATAGACAACTAACTAGATTAATTAGGAAACAAATAGAAAATATTCAAATTAGCTCAATCAGAAAAGCACATGGAGACATTACAACTGATATGATAGAAATTCAAAAGATCATCCAAGACTGTTATGAACACCTCTATGCAAACACACTAGAAAATTTAGAGGAAATGGATAAATTTTTAGAAACACCCCCCCCACACACACACACACACCTTGAATCAGGAAGAAATAGAAACCCTGAACAGGCTAATAATTAGTAACAAGATTGAAACAGTAATTAGATGTCTCCCAACAAAAATAGTCTAGGACCTGATGGACTCACAGCTGAATTCTACCAAACCTTCAAAGAAAAATCGGAACTAATTTTACTGAAGCTATCCCACAAGATTGAAGAGGAAGAAATCCTCCTTAAGTTATTCTATGGAGCCAGTATCAATCTGATACCAAAATCAAGAAAAGGCATGGCAAAGTAATATCTCTTATGAACATAGGTGCAAAATCCTCAACAAAATCTTAGCAAATCAAATTCAACAGCACATACAAAAAATAATATACCATGACCAAGTGGGTTTTATTTTAGAGTTAAGGGTGGTTCAACATACACATGTCAATACACGTGATCCACTACATAAGCAAAACTAAAAACAAAAAATATATGATTATTTCAGTAGATGTAGAAACAGCTTTTGATAAAATCCAGCATCCCTCCATGCTGGAAAACCTCAGCAAAATAGGAATAGAGGGACCATTCCTCAAAATAATAAAAGCCATATACAACAGACCCACAATCGATGTCATTCTGAATGGAGAAAAGTTGAACACATTCACCCTCAGAACTGGAAGAAGGAAAGATGCCCACTTCATCATACAACTCATACTACTGATCCTATTCAACATAGTGCTGAAAATCCTAACCAGAACAATCAGGCAAGAAAAAAAAAATAAAGGATATACAAATTGGAACAGAAGAAATCAAATTATCTCTGTATGCTGAAAATATATTCTTATGCCTATGAAATACCAAAGACTCTTCCAAAAGACTCTTGGACTTGATAAATAAATTCAGTAAAGTTTCAGGGTACAAAGTCAACACACATAAATAAGTAGCACTGCTATGTACTCATAACAACCAAGCTGAGAATCAAATAAAAAAATTCAATTTCTTTACAATTTATGACAAAAAGCTAAAATACCTAAGAAAATATTTAACCAAAGAGGTGAAAGATCTCTACAAGGTGAACTACAGAACCCTGATGAAAGAAATTGTAGAGGATACAAACAAACAGAGAGATATTTTATATTCATCGATTGGCAGAATCAACATTACTAAAATAACCATATAGCCTAAAGTAACCTACAGACTCAATGCAATACCTATCAAACTACCAATGTCATTTTTACAGATTTAGAAAAATAATCTTAACATTCCTATGGAACCAAAATATAGCCAGAAGAGCTAAAGAAATTCTAAGCAAAAAGAATGAAGCTGGGGGTATGACATTACCTGACTTCAAACCATACTACAAGGCTGTAGTTACCAAAACTGCTTGGTTCTGGTACAAGAGCAGACACATTGGACAAATGGAACAGAATAAAGAATTCAGAAATAAACCCAAATACTTACAATCAACTGATCTTGAATCAGATTCACCTGGATTATCTGAAATACTCTATATTGCTTTAAATCAACAGATTATGGACTTTAAACACATCTCCAAAATATTTTCACAACACACATCTCCAAAATATTTTCACAACAGCAAAAGATGAGTGCTTTGATTGAATAACTGGAGACTACAGCCTAATGAAATTGACACATCAAAAAGACCATTACAGCAGGGTGTGTGTCTGTGTGTGTGTGTTGTGCGTGTGTGTGTGTGTAAATTGTGAATTTAAGTAGTTGTTGATTTCCTCAAATCCCAAAGAGTACTGAAGATTACTCAATTGAAATTCAAGTTATGGTCTCTTGAAACAGCAGAAAACCAAATTAAGTTAGAGAAAACTCAAATAGTTCTTATAAAGTTTTGCCTCAATTTTTATAAATACACACAATGATGAAAAGGAAGTATTACTGTATTAAACTTTTTCTAGAACACAATGTCATGGAACATGCATTTTCACTATGTCTCTTCCAAAACAAATTTAAACTAGAAAAGATAATCTGTAAATACACAGAATGTACTTGTCAATTATGAATAGCTTTAACATTGATATATTGATACATTTACAGAGAATTAGAGAAGCCATTTCCATAATCTTTAATCAACATTGTAAAATTTGTGAGCTATACAAAATTAGAGAAGATTCCATTTGTAGAAGATATACCATAGGATATCTACAACAGTTTAGAATAAATGGCACAAGTTTAATTCTTTCCTTTTGGCCTTGTGATGTCATTGTTTAAAATGATGTGGTTTGTTTTGGTAGACAGTATAACAAGAAAGGTATCTAAAGATTATGATGAAAAATTTTTATTGTCTTTAAGTTTATATAAGTAAAATTGACCTTATTTTTTCCTAAAATTTTATGACCTTTAACACATATAGCTCCGTGTAATCACTACTAGAGTCAGTATTTAAAGCAGTTCCATTCTCCCCAAAACCCTGTTGGCCTTCTGTTGGTAATCAAATCCTCTCTCTATGTCTAACCCCTGGTAATCCTGGATTCGCCCTCTATCGCTAAAGTTTTGCCTGTTTCATTTTTTTAGAATTTCATATTCATGGACACTTTGAGGCTGTCTTCTTTCATTCAACATAAAATTTTTGACTTACATCAGTGTTATTGAGTCAACAGTATCCATAGTCTTTTTCGTTTTTTATTGCTGAGAGTATTTAATTATATTGATGTACCACAGCTTGTTTTGCCTATTTTTCAAAGAAGTATATTTGGATTTCTTAGAGGTTTTGACAATTATAAATAGAGATGGTATAAACATTTGTGTGCATACCTTTGCATGAACACATGTTTAAATTTCTATATAATGAATACCTAGAAGGAGGATTTCTAGGTAGTTTAATGTTACGAGAATCTGCCAAATAATTTTACATAGTTGTGATACCATTTTCCATCCCAATGATGATGTATGAGAGAGCAAGTTGTTCCACATGCTTGCCAACCCTTTGTATAGTTAAGTTTTTTTTTTGTTACTGTTGTTATTGTCTGTCTACTCATTCCTGTGGCTATATAGTGATATCTCATTGTGGCTTTGATTTGCATTTCTCAAGTGACTAATAATGTTAAGTGTATTTTCATGCTTATTTGCCATCTGCATATCTTCTCTGGTGCAATGTTTGTTCAAATAATTTGCCTATATTTTAATTGGGTTACTTGTTTTATTATTGCTGAATTTTGAGGATTCTTAGTAATTATAATAATTTCTTTTAATCTGTGGCTAGTCTTTTCATTTTATTAGCAGTTTCTTAATTTTTATAAGGTGTGAGGTTGAGTTTTTTTTAAAAAACAAATAATTATCTAATTGTTTCAAAACCATTTGTTTAAATGATTATTGTTGCTCTGTTGAATTGTATGTGTGCCTATTTCAAAATTAATTTGTCATATTTTAGAAGGTTTTTTCCTGAAAACGTTAAGTTTTTTGATCTATGTCTAGTTGTTTACCCATACCACATTGTCTTTATTTTAATAAGTCTTAAAGTAATGTGGATTTTCCAAATTTATTCTTTTTTTCCCAAAATTGTTTTGGCTATTCTAACTATTTTGGCATGTTGTATGCACTTCTGGTAAGATTTCTATGGTAATGTAGATAAATTTAGGGAGACCTGACATCTTAAATATATTGAATCTTTCCATCTGTGTGCATCATGTATGTCATCTCTAAATTCTTTCATCAGCAGGTTGTAATTTTCAGTATGCAAATCCTGTTTGAAAAGATTCTTATTTACATACTTTTTTGAGTCACTTAGAGTCTATAATACTGAGTGATCTATCACAGAAACAAAAAACTGAGTACCACATGTTCTCACTCATAAGTGGACCTTGAAAAATTATAATAATACTATAAGAAAGATATTGGCAGTAGTGGGAAACTTCCAGGGGCATGGGGGGGGAGACACCTTATCAACAAGGATACCTGCATAATGAACATTTGTATACCACCCTGAATTGTACCCCACATCTTTAAAATTAAAAAATTTTAAAAACTAGTTTCTAATTGTTTATTACTAATAAATAGAAATATTAAGTTTTTTATACTGACCTTGTATTCTACAACTTGCTAAAGCCTGCTTGTCATTTCTAGGATACTTTTTTTTCTGTAAATTCCTTCAGTTATTTTCCATAGACAATTGTCATCTGCAAATACAATTTGAGTCTTTCTTTTTGTCCAATAAATTGCTTTTATTTATTTTTTCTTGCCCTTGTTATTATGATTAGAATATCCAAAATAATGTGGGACAGGAGTAGTTAGAGTATAAGTTATTACTGTTCCTGATCTTATGGGGAAAACACTCAACTTTTTACCATTAAGTCTGATGCTATCTGTGAGGTTTTTGGAACAGATTATTGTTATCAATTAAAAGATGCTAATTGCCCTTCCTAGTCTGCTGAGAGTTTTGCTTCTGAATGGAGGTTGAATTTTGTCAAAAATTTTGTATCAATTGAAAATATTACCTGCTTTTTATTCTTTAATTTTAATTAATGTTTGAATATTAAACCAGCCTAACATTTCTAGGATGCCCCCACTTGATGCCCAATACTATTACTCTCTACCACATCTGTGACCCTTTTTACCTCACAGTATCTCTGCTTCCTAGCCCTCTGGCTAGAAAAACAAGATATCATTTCCTCACTCTGTGGCATACTTGCAGTGACTGTGACTGCCTTTGAGAACAAGTGATGAGAGGAAGGGAGTGGAAGGGAAAAATGAAGATTTGTTCTACATTTTGAGGACCAAAATTTCTCTGGGCAGAAATGTTTACGTCCTTTAAAGTCTTAGATGTCTCTCTGACTGTTGATGTCTTTGCCTCCCTCATTGCCATGGGAATTCCTTAGGTTGGAACAGAAAAAAATGGACTAAATACAGGATATTTTCTTAGCTCTCTCTGACCCAACAGAACTTCATTTTCCATTCCCCAGAAAAGAAACAGAGACCTTCCTGTAACACTTTTCCTATCTGCACATAGTCAGCAATTACTGGTTTCAAGCTTTTTTTGAGTCCAGCCTGGTAACTACCCAAAGAAAATTAAAATGGAAATCTTATATTTGGTAGTACACCAAATTCTGTCAGTCTTCTTGAACCCAGCACCATTCTTTCCACAGTCTTCAGATATCTTCTCCACGCATTCTATCCAGAGATTTTAGATGTATTCAGTGGGAATATGCTTACTCCATCTTTCCCCAAACTGGAATTCAAGGATTTTTAGGTAAACATATTAAAGGTTAACAGTAAAAACATATTCTATTATCCCAGGATAGAATATACTCACTACTAATATTTTGCCTTAAAATGCATTCTAGTCTTTCATAGTTAAGATAGAAATTCCTCTGCATAGTTGAACTATATTTTTCAGTTGTAAGCTTTCAGAAATTATAGTAAGAAAAAAATTCATATCGTAGATTTTTAAATAATTAATCAGAGCCTTAGATTAGACTACATATAGGACAAAAAACTGACTAATTTGTAGTTTGAGAGTCTGAAAATCATAGCATTTCTCTGAATTCTCATTAATAAGAAAGTTGTTATTGGGAACAGCTTTTTGTGTCTGTCATTAGATGCACTTTATCATGTGGCCTTGCATTACTATTATCCACACTTGCTTAGCACAACCTATTCTTAGCAGAGTTAGAGCTTTTGCATTGTCATCACCTAAGTGTTTTTTGGAGGGTAGTGGGGTAATAGTGGGGAAAAAAAAACAGTATGCTTAGACTATGAGAAAACACACAGACTTGAGTTTTCACCTTGATTGTAGTTATTTCTTAACTGGCACCATTGAGCTAAAAACATCTGATGCTTGTTTTGAATACTACCACTGGTGCTGAACTCTGAGTAAAGAAAAAAGAAAAGTTAAGGAATTGTAAATTTGAGGATTTTTAGGTTAATGGATCATAAAACTACCTGAAGAATTATTTGTTATGCCTTTGCCTAAGTTGTCCAGGATGTGCAAAATGCCTATGGGCAGGATTTCTTGGGGAAGGCAGTCAGCACAAAGAGCATAAGATACAAAAGCCAGAGCATCTGGGTTCTCGACCTAGTTTTTTCCCTACAACAATGCCTTACCATTATATAGCGGTTGGTTTTCTAACACTTGAACTCCATTGTCTCATTTGGTCTGCCCATCCCTACTGTATTATTTTTCCTATTTTAGGGCTAAGAAACCAATAAGGTCAAAGCAGTTAAGATCTACTCTGTCAATCTAAGATTCTGTCCACTCAAATGTCACTAGTCAATTGTGCCACTAGGAGACCCAGTTTCTTCATCTGTAAAATTAAAAATTTTTACTCAAATTTTTCCAAGGAGAGTATGGCTGAGTCACTTACACATTTTAAACACCTATCAACCATAATAAGTTATTTTATAAATTAATTCTCAGGAAAATATATTATTTTTTACAGTTCCTCAATCTACATATGTCTCAGATTCTGTCACTGAAGTTTAAAGTATTCCTTCTGGTCACACTCTACTACATAAGTACTGGCTGTGAATCATAGCAGCATACATCTTAGTATAGTTAATAGCACATGAGTCTCCTTGTATTTACAGAATTAGTTAATTTAAAAATTGTTGTCCATGTTAAAAACTATCAAATTTTGTAGATTCCAATCACTCACTCAAATCCTTCCAATTTATGTTATCTCATTAATATAAACACTCAGTGTACTAGTAAAGATTTGAACAGACAATTCAGTGAAGAGAAAATTTAATTAGAGAGGGCAGATGATGATTAGATGATAGTGTTGATAGATGATAGATGAGAGATAGATGATAGATAGATAGGTATAGATAGAGATGGTAAATAGACAGATACCCAACTTCAGGAATAGCCAAACAAATCCAAATTTAAGTGGAGACACCATTTTGCACACATCAGACTAGAGAAATTATAAAAATGAATAACATATAGTGATGATAAGGTTATAAGGAAGCTGGAAAACTCATATACTAGATTACATAAGATAATATGTGTTAAGCCCTCTATAGAATGTCTGACTTATATTAAGCACTTTAAATTGTTTGTTAAAACTCAAAGTTGAATAATAAAGTTGCTAATGCGAGTATGGATTGCTTCAAACTTTGTAGAAAGTTATCTGAAAATATCTACAAATGTCAAAAGTGAACTTAACTTTTGAATGAGCATTGCTATTTTGACTAATATTTTACAGCAATAAAAGCATCAGCATTTAGGAATATATGTAGAAGAGGCTTATTTCAGCAAAAATACTAAAAATAAACTGAATGTTCATCTGCAGGGGAACACTGAATAATTTTATCAGAGTCCTAAGGGAACAGAAAAGTCATGACAATTTGAAGAGGGTTTATTAATAAAGTGAATATTTTAAAAGTATGATCAGTAAGTAGGGAACACACAAGAGCTAGTTTAATAACAACATTTCGGTAACACTGGCATTGCTACTCTCCCTAGGTCCACAGAGAGGAATCTGTGACCAAAGCCTGGAATGAGAAAGTAGATAGAGAAGACCTTCTTGAGAGGAGAAGAGAGACACAGTCAAGCTGAAGCTGACTTGCCTGAAAGGAGCCAGGGAATGTCCAGCCCTCATCTTTCTCCCTCTTATTAACCTGCTTATTTTTCAAGCCAACCAGAAACTAAAAGGCAAGGGAAGCCACGGGAGTTGACCTCCCAGAGTGCAGGGTAGAGATGAGTAAAAATCAGATCTGAGTGGTCAAGCAGAAGATATGTAACACAATATTTATATCCCATGGACACTGTGGAATAATATACAGCTATTGAAAAGATGTATTAATTTATATAAATAACTGTACATGACATATATTTGTAGAACAGTACAGGGCTGTGATTCATGATTTAAAATTAAATCATGAATATGATTTAATTTAAAAAAAACAAATAATTATGTGTATATGTATAAAACTATATTTTGTATTCTTCTATGAGATTTGTAAATCAGTTATGTCCACAGAAGAAGACACGAGAGAGGATCGGAGAAAAGCACATAAAGTTTATTTTACTCACAGTTTCTATAGACAGGAGACATCAGGGTAATCAAGTGGCAGAAGTCAGAAGCTAGGGGAAGGGTTAGACCACTGCCTTTATTGATGTTTCTATGGGAAAGGCAAGGCAGTGCAGGGTGAACAGTTTAGGATCGGTTAATTTGAATAATTCCGGTATGCTTTGACTATAGGGAAGGTCTTGATTTGCTTGGCACCTGGCCCTCAATAATTAAGACAGAGGAACATCGCATTCTGGGATGTATGAGCCAGATAGAGGGGGTATGACCTTAATTGGTCAGCTTGTAAATTAAAAACATGCTGCTGGTTGTGTCCTTTCTTATCTTTAAGAATTAACTAGCCGCTGTGGGGCAGTCTGTCTTCAGCAAGAAAGATTTTGTAACAGGTGAAAACATTATAATATAGAGAAAATAAAATATTTACAATACAGTATGCACACATGTGTGTATATGTAGTGTTTGTGCAAAAATTAATATTGGGGAGTTTTTTCACTCTAAATTAAAAGAACTGGACATTTGGGATGAGTGTGGAAGGTGTGGAAAAATGAAAGGTATAGGTTAGAGAATGAAGAAGACATATTCTTTCTTATATACTTGCATTGCTAGAGTTTCTACAGAGAGCATTCACTTGTTATTTAAGATGCCAATAGAGTGTAAATGCCATGAGAAAAACAGAGAAGAAAAATAAATCTTAAGACATCAATCGAGTCTATGGGCTAGAATTTAATAAACATATAGTCCATGTCTCCTCAGCATTTCTTCTTCCTGAAGAAAATAGATAATAACCCAATGCCCTTCGGGAAAAACTGGGTGGTCTTGGTGAGTGAAGGTCCTTTTCTGGAGTTTTTTTGGTGTGTGTGTGCATGTGTGTACCCATTTTTTTCTGAAGTGCTTCACTAATACTAGTCTATCTTGGGGAAAGGATATAAGAAGTGTTCTGGAGGTACTACAAGCACTGCTTCTTCAATGAGAGTGAGTCTAGAAGATCTAAGTGAATCAAAAACCTCTCTCTCTCTTTCTCTGTCCCTTACACACATAATCTGCTCCTGACTTATTTAAATTTCCATAAGTCATTAACCTTTCTAGAAAATATTGACTTTGTGTGACAAATATTACAATTTTTATGAAAGAACCTGAAGATTGTTGAAAGATAAATAAAGAATGTAAAATCATATATTCAACATATTGCAATGAAAATCATCTTAAAATAACTAACTTAAATTAAACTATTTAAGATGAAAGTATAATTTAGAGTATTCTCATATGTTTTTATCAGTTTAACTCTTATAAATATGAATTTTCCATGTAGACAGAAATTACTGAGGACTGCAATATTTATAAGTTGATTTCTCTCTTTAGGACATCAACTCAGAATATGATGTCAACAGCTCTTCAAATCTCATCTTGAAATATTAGAGTTTCCAAACATACTAGAAATTCACTTATGTGAAACATTAAGAAAGTGTTCATACCACTAGAGAACTAATGGATGAAAACTGAACTGTTTCTTAAGAATTTCAAAATTCGACTATAATTTAAAGTCAAAAGTAGGGGAAGATAGCCTTTATTCACTTATCTTCCCAGTTGTGAAACACAAGTATTAATTACAGTTATGAATCACTTAACAGTGATAATATATTCTGAGAAATACACTCTTAGGCAATTTCCCCATTGTGCAAATATCAAAGTGTGTACCAACCTCGATGGTACAGCTTACTACACACTTAGGCTATATGGAATGCCTATTGTTGCAAACCTGTACAGCATGTTACAGGACTGTACAGTAAATAAGCAATTGTAGCACAATAGTAAGTATTTGTGTCATGAAACATATCTAATCATAGAGAGGGTACAGTGAAAATATGGTATAAAAGATAAAAAAAGTTACACCTACTTAGTCCACTTACCATGAATGGAGCTTGCAGGACCCGAAGTTGCTCTGTGTGAGTCAATGAGTGAGTAGTGAATGAATATGAAGGCCTAGGACATTACTATACATTACCATAGATTTTATGAACACTAATTCATAAAAATTTTTTTTTCAATACCAAGTTAATCTTAGTTTACTATAATTTTTTTTTACTTAAACTTTTTATTTCTTTTAAGTTTTTGACTCTTCTGCAATAATATTTAGCTTAAAACACAAACATTGTACAGCTACACAGAAATATTTTTTGTTTATATCCTTATTCTATAAGCTTTTTTTCTATTTTAAAACATTTTTTTAACTTTAAAAACATCTCTGTTAAAATCTAGGACATGAGAATGGGAACAATGGCTCACATCTGTAAACCTAGCACTTTGGGAGGCAGGATGATTGCTTGAGCACAGAATTTTGAGACCAACCTAAGCAACATTGTCAGATCTGGTCGCCACAAAAAATAAAAACAACTATCTAGGCATGGTGGTGCATGCCTGTAGTCCCAACTGCTTGGGAGGCTGAAACTGGAGGATCACTTGAGCTCAGGAGTTTGATGTTGCAATGAGCTGTGATCGTGCCACTGTGCTCCAGCTGTGACCACAACTAAATAAAACAAAGAAACAAAACTAGGAGACTAGGACAGGAACACACATATCAGCCTAGGCCTATACAGGGTCAAGATCATCAAGACATCACTAGGTAACAGAAATTTTCCCGCTGTATTATAATCTTGCAGGACCATCATCTTGTATGTGTTCCATTGTTGACCTGAAATGTTGTTATGCAGTGTATGACTGTAATAATTCACTCTCTACTTAGTTCTTCTTTTGGAGAGGCACTATTACTAGTATTTACATTCCCTTTCATCTGCAAGACTCACATTTCTGCCTAGAGTACATTAATATTCAATGTCTAAGTGATTCTTGTGAGTGAACCACTAAGAAGATAGGAATTTTATTTCTCTTCATATGCAAATGACATGTGTAATTTGAAAATCAAGCAGAAATTTTTACTAGGGATTATGTCTAATTTTAAGCTGCCAGGTGTGTGAAATACAGTAGATTTTTATTTCAGTGTTTCTGCATAGTCCTTTGAAATACTTTAGAACAAGATTTTGATAGTGTCAAATGCACATTGCATATTCACGGTAGGTTTTTGGTCATGGAGATGAACTGACTGACATGGCTACAATATGAAGATAGTTTGTTCATAATTCACATAAACTAGCTTGGCTTTATGAGTGGCAAAAATGATATGTAGATGAGTGAAACTTCAGAAAAAGAAGATGTCAAGTCTCTGTTTTCCTTATATTGGACCTCATGACTGGAATTTAAATGGAGCAAAGCATACTGGGATCTGACCCACATTTAAGACAGGAAAACATAATAAACATTTGTGGGCAACTTCAATGTGAGATAATTCAATGAGGCCCTTCACTTAGCAGCAATTGATCTCAAAGTCAGAATGTTACCCTTCAGACTGGGACATTCGATATATGTTAAATTGGTAACAATTTCAGTTTCCTCTGTTAATTGGAATTCACTAAATATTTGAGAATTTGAATTGTTTACTTCAGGATTTTGTATAACTCTTACCCCGTTTTTAAATGCCTGTGCTTATCACAACTGTTTTCCATTTTTTAAGTATTTTTAAATACACAGACCTTGTTTTAAAAACACATGCCAGACTTGGACTTGCTACAGATAACACATTACACAGCTGTTTCATCAGCCCTGCC
This sequence comes from Tarsius wallacei, assembly GCA_963574415.1. NCBI lineage: Eukaryota > Metazoa > Chordata > Mammalia > Primates > Tarsiidae > Tarsius > Tarsius wallacei. The sequence continues at coordinate 36,997 of CAUYQG010022320.1, forward strand.
TGGGATCATTTTCCAAATTTCAGGGCAAAACCCGCAACTAAATGCCTGGAGCACAGCCAGTCTCACAGTCCTCAGTCAATATGACATTCAGACAGTGATTTAAAGCTGTACTTAGAAGAAGTCGAGTTTCACTCTCTTAGACTGGGCTGATTTGCCTACTCAGTGATTCACTGAAAATTTAACTTCGTTATTTGCTTGCTAGATGAATTTTTCACATAGCTTTGTGTTGGGTCAAGAGGTCAAAAACCTCTTCTTGGGTTTCAATAATTGAAAGTGTCTAATATCTGTAGAGGGACTGCTAAGTAACAAGCATTTTGAAAGACATTTATTCTCACAATTACTCTGTGAGTTGTAACAGCAGTAATCATATTAAGATACAAGGGAGCAAATTTTCAGAACAAAAGGTCAAGAAATCTACCAAGACCAGGGCGATGAAACCAAAATTCAGACAGGTGTCAAAAGCCATAGTATCTCTTCAGTTTCTTCTACCAATCCTCGTTGCCTCTGCAGTGTTACCGGTGCTTCATAGTTCAATGTGATTTAACTCAAATCTAGAGCCATTCATTCATCCAGGATTCAACAAACATTTGTTGAGCATCTTGTGGGGTACTGGATAATTTCCCAAAGCCTCTCTGAGATAGATTCACTGGAAAATTTGAATTTCACATGGAAGAAGTCAAGTGGCTAAATGTTGCTTATTAAACATAAATGGATAATAACTGGGGAGGGCCCCTAGGGACTTTATGAACTAGAAATTAAAGACCTAGATAACAGAGCATAAGAAGGTACTAATGACTAACTTTACATCTTTTAAAAATATCACTAGTTTTGATATCATTTAAATATGTCAACTTGGCTAGATTGAACTACATGTTCTAAAATTCCCTGCATGTTTTTGGTTAAGGTGGGTAAAATAAACAATATCAGTAAATATTTAGAGGGCAAGAAGGAAACAGCAGTCACTTTTTGTCTAGGCTCAGATCAAGGCAGGCACATTTATAGCTCTTGCATGTTGTCCTTTATCTGCTCACTTTACTGGGGTGGAAGTACTACCTGGGTCTGCAATTGCCTCACCTTCCCCCTCCTCCTTCAGTTAACTCCATGACAAAAGGTACCAGCCTCTCCTGCAGGACAGCGACTTCATAAAGGCTGGAGGCGGTTCTACTCTGTCTTCATAAGGTTGCAGCCAGCCCCTGCTCTTAGGTTGCAGGTTGTCCCTGTGCTCCCCTAACTTTATATCCAGCTTCCCCTCCTGACTGTCTGTGCCCTGTGTATTTCAAGCTCCAGAATCAGACACGGAGGATTTGGTCTTATACTATTTAATCAGATTCTTCCATTATGTGAAGTCAAATTCTTGTGCCAAACCCTGCTTCTCTGATTGAACTTTGACTAATATGTTAGGAAAGAAAGATCTAAACATTCTCCCCAGACACATCTTGCCCACATAACCTACATGTATCTAATCCTCTTTGAACCTCAAATGCTTACGTGCCTCAGAGATTGCATGTTTTTTTTCATTCTTGGTCTACTTAATCTTCCCATTCAACCTCATATATTCCATGTTCTTAACTACCCACTCAAAGCCACTATAAGCTAGCAACTACCGCTCAGTAAAAGTAAGCTGAATGTCTTTTCCAGACTTCAAGTATATCCTACTGTGTACTGAACATGCTCTCTTAGATGTATAGTATACAAATTGATATATAATTTATTCAGAAGCAAACTTCTTATTGTTCATCCCACACTCTGAAAAAAAAAAAAATGAGCTAACAGACAAGCTTGAACTCCTATTCTTCTCCCAATATTTTTTTTTCTTTTTTCTTTTATTATAGTTATATGGAGTACAAGTCAGGATTAGCTACACAAGCAGGTTGCATGAAGATAATGTTTGGACTTCAACTGGCCATCGATTCCCCTGGTTTAGGACCAGGTACCCTTTGTGATGCTATGTGCCACTTCCACCCCTGCAGTGTCCATCAACCACTGATCCCTCCCTTGTGTGAATGTGATTAATGTTCAGGTTTCAATTATGAATGAGAACATTCAGTATTCAGTTCTTTGTTTCTGTGAGAGATCCCTAAGTATGATGGCCTCCAATTCCATCCAATTTGCTGTGAATTTCATGATTTTGTTCTTCCTTATGACTGTGTAATACTCCATCACGTATATGCACTACATTTTCTTTATCCAGTCCACTTTCGATGGGCAGTAGGGCTGGCTCCTTGTTTTTGTTGTTATGAATAGTGCAGCTATAACATGCATATGCAGGTATCTTTTTTGGTAGAACAATTTATGATCCTCTGGGTATATCCCCAGGAGAGGTATTACTGGATCATATGGAAATTAAATTTCTAGTTCTTTTAGAAATGACCATCCTGTGCTCAAGACAAAATGCTGGTTTTATTTTCTTGTATACTTTGTTATTCTCTTATTTTCAAATCTAATCAGTCAGCCATAGATTTTCTAAAGATTCATAAAATCCATTTGCTTTTTTCTATATCCACAGCCACTATTCAATCCCAAGCTACCCATCTTCCAAGAAATGTTCATTGTTAATAAGTATCTTGTACGAAATACATAGTATACAGTTTTGCTCTAATCAAATTATATGTTTATTTGCAATATGCAATATATGTTTACATATATGAGATAATGTTTACATATGAGATAGTGTTGCAAACTTGATTTTTCACTTAATATTTTATAAACAGTCTTTTTAACTATTGTAGAACATTATATGTTATAAATGTACTATTATTTACTTAAATTATAAAATAGATACACAGAGCCAAAATGCCCACAGAAATCTATGAAATATATCTTCTGCAATGGTCTTCTTTCTTTTCTGCTGCTGCAACCACTGCTAAAATTTCATTACATTAGTCACACAGTTTAATATAACCACTTTAAATACTTCTATCTTTTATTTGTCAACATTATACAGTAACTATTTATTCTTTCAATGAAGTTTCAGAATTCACTGTTGTTAGACTATCTTACTGAATTATTTTTAGTTTTCTCATGTAGTAATTTTAACTTTAAACTGTATTTTAAGCTTTTCATTTATTATTATATCAACTTTTAACAATATCTACTGATTCTCCCTTATGAAAGATGAGGTAATGATTAACTCACTGACCTTCTCCTCCACTTTATTTTTCCCCATTCCGTGTCTAAATTTATGTCATCTATGTCATGACCTTTTCAATGTCAAGGTTAATGATATTGACCAGCACATTCAGTTTCATCACTATAGTTGTGTCTATTATCCTTTATATCTAGGTTTTTTTCTCAAAGCTGAAAAACAATAAATCACATTTTTTACATTCACTTTTAAGTACAAACCTATTTGTCACAGAACCAGATTAAGATATATGGAATATAAAAAGAGCAATAAAATCCTATGTAATTAAGCTTCTGAGAGCAAAGGTAATGGCTTCTCATATTTTCTTTCCAGCGTTTTTCACATCTTCTGGGCATTTTCAAATATCTTTTTCTTAAATCTTACTTCCTTGGATCACCAGGACCATCTGCATCTGAAGAAGTTGGGTTTATTACTTGTTGCAGCAGGGAACTGTGAGGCAGCATCTTTGTAAGAGGGTGGTAGGATGAACTTACTATAGGATGTGAGATTGTGCTACATGATTTGCAGGAGTTTAAATAAGTAGGGCTTTGCTTTGGATTGCATGCTCTCAAGAAGTAAATTAATTCTGTTATTGGGTATCTACAAGGAGAAAACACTAGTTGGATGCTAAAGCTGAATTTGATAAGAAAGTAGCAGTCATTCTTATCAGGCAGGAGAGGGGATGTTGATCATTTTGTGGCTTGAAAAATATTCATGTTTTATTTGTGTTCAGACATGATTACATAGTAGTCTTGATTTATCTTGTTTCATCATCGTCATAGAGTGGCCTTGTCTGACATTGATGTTCTGTGAAATTTTTCATGTTCAACAGGAAAACTCAAAGCCTATTCTGTGAGTGCCAAGACAACTTGCAGCAACAACACTAAGACTTAAATAATACCAGGCCACCAATTCTGGAATATCAGAGGCTACTATCCAGTCTCTCTCCTCTCTCCTCTCTCTCTCTCTCTCTCTCTCTCTCTCTCTCCCTCTCTTTCTCACACATCTTCTATCAACAACATGAGCTTGAACTGTGTAGGTCCCCTTATGCATGGATTTTCTACCACCTCTGCCACTCTCTGAGACAGCAAGATGAACCAAACTTCTTTTATTCCAGATCACATAGTTGGTCTTCATCCACGTTTATGTTATCTATCAGAAAATTTATTATTTTTATGCTGAAAATCATGCTTTAATTTTCAAGAGCCTTTTTATTCTTTAATTTATTTTAGTGTGACAACCTGATTTTATTTTTTAAATGCAATATCATTTAAAAATCTCTGAAGACATTAATCATGTATTGTAATTATCTTTTTTTCCTCAAATGATTTGTTCCCTAGGCAGTTTTATTATTGCTATCATCCATGATGCTGATTGTTCTCAACTTTCTGGTTCGTCTTGATTGCCCATTCATAATTAATTGAATGACTAGATTGATTAATATAGGCAGGGCACCTGGAGACCACGCAATTGCCAAAACAAGAATAAGACTCTCGGGTGAAACAGGATAAGTTATTTCCCTCAGAGGTGGATTGGATTTTCCAGCTTCCCTGACTAACTGTTTTGGCAGTTAAAACTTGTCCAAAGCCCCAGCGTGCTTCTCTCCTAGGACCTCAAATGCTCCCCAGACAGACTAGAGACTTTCTTTAATTTGTTCCAGGGTTTTACCTTGAGGGCAAAATCTTTTCTTACCCGTAACTCTGTTTTGCTGTGAGAGAAAGGAAGGGTTTAATCCCTCAGCTATTTTGTATTTAATCATTTAATGACTTTTTCTGGTGGCCCAAGTCCCACTTCTACTCTGAATATGTTGACTTTTATTTGGCATTCCTTTAGGAATCATTTGAGGAAACTACTTATAAGTATATGTACTTACAAGGCTGATGTCTCCAGGGCCTCTCTGGATGTTTGTACAGGCTAAACCCTGCAAAGTCTATGCAAATTGAACCCCCAGAGTTGTCCAGTACACAGCTTAAAAACTATAGCTCTGGTATTTCATCTGCTCTAATTTCTCTGCCAGTCTTTAACTAGCTCCTCAAATGCCAACAGATTCTTATATTTGTGGTTTCACAATCATCTTATTGTTTTATTCCCTTAAAAATATTTTATGAAGCATTTCAATATGACCTTGGAAGGTAGAAAAAAAACAATTATAATAACTTAATGATGTGAACCAGAAACCATGCACCACATATAGTATATTATTTCTCCTGGGTATTATCTATAATTGGATTATATTCTTTACATATTATCACTCCAAAGCTCATAAAAGGGGATAAATCATCAAGTTTATTATAACAGGTACTTACATCTTTTTCAATGTTGTTTATGAAAAACTGTGACTTACCCAGAGTAACACAGAAATTATTGATAAATTTTTTTGAAAACTATGTCTTTATTAACCTCTGATCCTTTAAACAAAGAAACATATTAAATAAAGGTGGAAGTATATAAGCAAGAGTCATAAGGGTAGAAATTAATTTGTAATAAATTATGATATTTACAAGAATGTCTAGATATCCTCTACTTAAAAATTTCAGGTAAAACAAATATTATTCAATGATAAAATGACAAAATCGTCTTGAAAAACTTCTAGTGTAAAAAAGGGAGAGGCCGGTGCAGTGGTTCAAGCCTATAATCCCAGCACTTTGGGAGGCTGAGGCCAGAGACTTGACTGAGCCCACGGGTTCGAGACCAGCCTGGGCAACATGGTGAGAGCTTGTCTCTACAACAAATCAAAAAAATTAGCCGGGCATGGTAGTGTGTGCCTGTAGTTTTGGCTACTTAGAAGGCTAAAGTGGAAGGATCGCCTTAGCCCAGCAGGTCGAGGCTATGATGGTCGTAGGTGTGCCACTGCACTCCAGACTGGGCGACAAAAGTGAGAATCCAACTAAAAAAAAAAAAAAAAAGGAAGAAGAAGAAGAAAATAGAGACTGAATAAGAGACTTAATAATGACTGTCTCTTATTTTCCTATTCCAACCAAGTGGAAACAGTAAGTTGTAACTTTAACTTACTGTGCCAATCAAAGAAGGATAGGCAATGTGTCACAGGTTTCCTGAGAAGCAGACTCTAGGATGGAGATACTATAAAAGGGAGTAAAAGAAGGCAAAAAAGCATAATTGAACCAGGATTTATCCCCAGTCAAAACAACAGCCCACCCCACAGAAAGCTCCTGAAGTCATTTAAGAGATGTCTTAAGTTAGAATGAAAGAATTGGGCTTTTATATTTTCAGATAGATCAAACATTGGCTGTTGGTAGACACTAACAAGAGATGTAAAAGGCTGATAGTTGAGATCATTTTACCAACAACCAGGAAAATAGGTCCTTTATTCCTGAAGAGAGATCTAGGCAATACATCAGATATCAACCATAGTCTACCCTTTCTATCACTTGGATTCATTTCTTCTTACAGGTTCTAGGAGCATCTTTCTTCTCTTGGTATGCAGAGGACTTACAAGAAGTAGGTTAGTGGAACAAATTAGTCCCAGATATCGGGTCCCTGCAGCACACAATGAGCAGTTTCTCAAAGACCATAAATCTTCACTACAGATGCAGTAACCTTTTTCAGAGTTCAGAAAGATATTTTCCCACTGTGCCTAACCATGAAGTCCATATGGTATCCTTTTCAGCCACCAATATCTCCAACACCACAGGGTCTTCTGAGGTATATGAACACAACCAAGGCTACGGGGTTGCCTATACTGCAGCCTAAAATTATTACAGAGCCTCTTTTTGCTTTGCGACCCACTCAAAACTGCCAACCTTTCAAGTCACTAGGTATATGCCCAAGTGTAAAACATGCTACTTCCAGGACTACTCTCCATTATGTTTCTCTCTTCATAGTGGGGTGCGCAAGATACAATCATTTATCTTTTATGTTGGATAGTAAGTCTTACCATGCTAGGCTTCTAAAATTTTCATTAACCTGATGTGTTCCTGAATATCCCATGGGTTTATTTCTCAAACTCTTGAGTACATGTGGCTTACCAAGACTTCCATACACTAACTTTTTCTTGTTCATCTAGGCCAATTATAAAAATGCCATTTATATAGAGGAGCACCATGATATTCAGTGAGATGTCCAAACAGTCTGGATATCTTCAAATTGTATTATGACACAGGACAGAATAACTGCCAGAGCCCTTGAGCAAAACCATAAAATTATATTCTGTTGTCTGTTTCTTTCTGCTGATAAAGATACAAAAGAAAACACAAGATCAAATCAATGACCACTCACCAAGTTCCTGAGGCCATGTTAATATATTCTAACAAATAGATCACATCTGGTTCACAGAAATAATTAAGGCTACTGTTTTCTTGAGTTTACAGTAACAAACATTATCCTCCAACAATTTGTCTATTCTGTTTTGTTTAGCAGGGGAAAGACGTGTATTAAATGAAGATATAATGAAGGCGATCGTTCCTACATTGTTTAAGTATTTAAGGATGACAATAATTTATGTCATTCCCTAGGAATAAAACAATGTGCTTTATTTACCATTTTGACTAGGGATATGGACAGACAAGTTTCAGAGATATCCACTTTGTTTAATAGCTCCTATACCACAGTCCAAAAACTCAATGTAAGGCATAACACCAATTAGCATATATAACCATTATGTATTTGTGGTCTCTAAAAATGACTATTGGGTGAGTCTATAAATCTGGTGTACCCACTGTGAGCTATGCCTGGGCCAGGATGCCATTTATGACATATCCTCATATGAATCTACTGTAATGTAGGGTTTATGATATTCTTCAGGTCTCAGGGTATCATATCATCACAGCCTTGTGTCTAATACTCTCTGAAATGTTTAGCTATTCCTCTTTCCCTACTGTAGTTACCTGAGTAAATACGTGAAGTTCCTCTTAGGAAAAGACTTGTTAATTTATTGCAGCCATGAACAATTGCTGTGGATTTGCAGGATCCCTTCCCCTAGAGACTCAGACTCTTCCTCAGTGGATGGATTTCAAATCTAAAATCTGACTCTGAGGTAGAAACTGAGTAAAGCATCCTGACTTTTTATCGGTAAGTATATCTACCCTAACTCTCAGCCTCCTGATTACTTATCTTTGAGTTATAGATTAAGTAATATACTTTTTGGTAATTCTTCTTGAGAGGATATATTCTATTAACCATGTCCATAACTCTGAGTTGGGCTTCCCTGACCCCTTGACTTTACTCCAGTCTTAATGCTCACTGTGATGAATGCAACCATCTGTCTTCTGATTAAGTGCTGCCATCTGGCCTCTATTGTGCTGGATCCTGTTATCCCCATTGCTATTAGTGATCTTAGCTCTGTTTCAGTATTTCTCACTCACCTGGTCTAGAGAGGAAGGCAACAGATAAACCTTCCTTGTTGATAAGTATTTACATGCAAGCTCCTCCTGGAAGGAAGCCTGGAGTTGACTGAAACAATTTTCTTCAGCCAAGGCAACTGTCAAAGAGAACTTACATCTGAAGGCATCTCCCAACAGCTGGGAAATAAATCCTTCATTCTGAAGGATGATCTGAGTGACACAACACAGCATCCACTACATGATGTGATACATATCAGCTGAAGGGATACCCTTCTTTTTTTTTTTTAGAAAGAAAATCCATTTTCTCTAATGTTGTTTAAAAAAAAGTATGAGTTGAATCTAAAGTAAATAAACATTATCACATTTGTTTACACCACTATCTAGTTCTTCATATTAACTTAACTATTCAAACAATAGAAAGTAGGTGGCAGTTGAAGGATCGGGATAGAGATAAAACCAAAAAACTTTTCTACCACATTTATTCTTCTAGCTGTGCTCACAGAGACGGCTTCTTTTTCCTCTCCACTGTGCAGGAATTCAGTTGTATATAAAATTGAACCTGCTCAATAACTGAGGAAGACTAGAAATGATGGGTATGTATCCTGGCGAATCGTCATACAACACAAACAATGGTGCAGCTACCAGCTTGTAATTTTTAGGGACTGCAAACAAGGCTTATTCTTGTAGTTGAACCAGAAATAACTTCTTATGCTCCTTAGGTTTTGTAATATGTGCAGGAATATATGGATGCTGAGGAGGTTCAAAATTTGGTCTCCACCAGTTACCAATGCAGTCATCAATGACCCAGTCTTGCAGAACTCCATCTTGATGACCCAGTGTCTCTGTCATTAAGCGTTTTAGTCCTTCAACTTCGTCTTCTCCTGGGTTAAGTTCACCACCAGGTAATTTGAAGGAAGTTGCTCCCAGCTGTAGCAGTAACACATGGGGTAGCCGGTGCTCATGTACAACCAGAACCCCTTCTACAGCCCTCCTCATTCCAATTTTATCAAATTCCTCCCTCATGCGCTGAAATTTGGCTGCAGCAGAGCTGTCCTTCTCATAGGGGGCTCTTTTGTAGCGAAAGTATAATCTGTAAGATGGTAAACGTCGATGGTGCGCTCTAGGGTGAGGGACTAGCGAGTCAGCGAGCAATTGGGCAGTACCACAGACACGCTGCAGAGGTTCAGGCACCAGCGGCGTGCAGAAAGGGGGAGGCAGGGGAGGCTTTCTCTGTGAGGGCAGCAGTTATCTACTGGGACATCTTTCAAAATGAGGATGGAAACAACAAAAAAAGTTGTGTCAAAATAATGTAAATATTTCTTATTGTGTTAGTTTTAAAATGTGACTATAAGAGGAAGATAATTTAAACAAGAGAGACATGCATTTGCTATTCACCCATTTCTTGAAATACAACTTATTGAGCAAAACTCTTACAGTTTAGGCACAGTTGTGATTTAAATGTAAATAAGATAGATACTCTCAAGAATATTCTATAGGAGGGGACAGTTAAATTCTAAGCAAATATATAAGGTAGTTTTAGATAATTAGGCAATAAGCTTATTTTTGTGTGTGTGGAAAATTTAGTACAGCTTTATTGGACACCCCAGCTCTATGTTATACAAAGTGCTGTGTGAAAGACAGAAGAGAGTACATTTTGTCATTATTCTAAATTAATTTACAATCTTACTAAGGCAATCAGAGAAGCAAATAGGAAATCTGCACACTGCAAATTAGTGTGCAATTAAGATTCAAATAAATAAACCAAATAATAACTGCTGTGTGGTGCTTCCAAAAGTGCCATCATAGGTCTACTAGAGTCTGAATCACCTGAGGTTTTTGTTAAAAATGAAATCTCTGTGGGCTCACCTTTGATTTACTGAGTCAGAGTATCTATAATTAAGTCTGAAAATATGCATTGTAAATGAATTGCAGATAATTGAAATACTGCTAAACTTGAAAGGCACATGCAAAAATGGGAACTAGAATGGATTAAAAGAATTGAATAATTGTCTGTTGGCAGAACACAAAGAAAGATCCAAGGAGCCACCATGCACACTGAGAAAAAATATGAAAATGGGTGGAATTTAGACCAAAGAAGTGGGGAGAATATGTTTCAGATGAGGGAAGTCAAATAATAACTGCCATGTGGTGTTTCCAATAGTTCTGCTAGTGTCTGAATCACTTTTAGATAAGATACTGAATAGATCAGATAGACTAAAATGATGTGCAAATTTAAGAACAGTAAGAAATGAAGTTAGATTTGTATCAGGTAGTAGAGACCTTAATTCCAGACTTAGGAATTTTTGCTTTATTCTGAAAACAGCGGGAAGTATTTATTTATGTCAAGGAAGAGTGTTGATACAAACAAAGTTTTGAGAACATCACCCTGATTGTGATGCATAGGATAGCTTGAAATGGAAAGACATTGTAAAAAAAGATCTCAGTTAGGAGACCATTGAGATTACCAAGGTGTGCTCTGAACAACCTGGATTTAGATAGTAAGAGTAGGAAAGGTAGTCGGAAGTAAGAAAGATGACAGAATACTTCATACATTTTTCCATTTGTTTTTTTTTAAATGAAAGCTGGTATTTATTTATGAACCCCAAGTATGCACAGAAGATTAAATAAGATAAATATCTCATTTGATAAATGATAAATAGTAATGCATGTCATGTGCCTCATCTAGTCTCTGAGGTGGGAATGATGTTCAACGAATGCCGGCTCCACTACCAGCTATTTTCATATGGCACAAATCTGTGCTGTTGTGAAAGGATAATTGATTAGAGTTAGGAGTTCTGAGTTCAAGTGCTGGGAAGGTTTTGCCACTTGCTAGGCTTTTGTTGTTTCATCTGGTGTATGCAAGGGCTCTAGAGTTATTTTTAAGTTCTGAAATTCCACGACTCTAAGAAATGATAAGTTAAAAGGTGCTATAATAGATATCCTATATATAAATATGTACCATATACCATAAAAATAGTAGCAATTTCTTTAGTCTCTTCTAGGTCAAGATCATTTTCTTCTACTCACATAAAGTTTTTTAAAATTTCTTTATTTGTACTATTTTCAGTATACTATATATTTTTGAGTTAAGGAAAGATTGTAATTTAAGCTCTAAAAAAGAACTAATTCTTAGTGTTCTATGAAAGAAAATAAATAATGTGGTATAACAAAGATTGGAACTGGGCATCTTTCATTTGCCTACATTTGTAGAAATACTTGTGGAAATCATTTTATAAATCCTGTTTCTAAGAAGAAAAGAAACAGAAGCATAAAGATAAATATCCGGCCGGGCTCGGTGGCTTAGCCTGTAATCCTGCGCTTTGGGAGGCCGAGGTGAGTGGATTGCCTGAGCCCGAGGGTTCGAGACCCGCCTGGGCAACTTGGCGAGCCCTCACCTCTACAATAAATCAAAAACTTAGCTGGGTGTGGTAGCGCATGCCTGTAGTTCCAGCTACTTGGAAGGATGAGGCGGAAGGATCGCCGGAGCCCAGCAGGTCAAGGCTGCAGTGGCCGCTCCCGGGAGTGGAGACTGAGTGAGACTCCAACTCAAAAAAAAAAAAAAAGATAAATACCCAAGGCAGAGAAAATGTAGAACACTCATCACTGTATATTGAGTCTAAAGACCAAGAAATATAATTGTGAAATGTATTTTCTGTCATCTATGATGAGAAGTATTAACTGGCTTGGGTCCGACTCACCTTATTGAAAATCATATACTGTAAAGACAAGTACAAGCGTTTTTATGTTTGGGAAAAAATTACTTTGTTCCTCTTCAGTAAAAATAAGAAGACTTGCTTTCTGTGAAAAAATATTTTTAGACAAAAAAAGCAGATTGGGAGGTGTGAGGGTAAATGTATGGTTGGTGATTTAATTTTAGGCAATCATTTTAAGTTAAGCACATTTTTCTTTACTAATATTTAGTAGCACCAATGATGACTATGAAAAGTTTTGTCACCAACAAGAACTTATTTCAAAATAGATTTGTATTTGCTAACAGATATTCTGTCTATTGTACAATTTTAAAAAGTGATATTTTTAAAAAGTGATTGTTATTTTTATGGAAACATTCACCTGAAATAATGTGAATAGCAAGTGTCTCAAATATATTAAAGTGAGATTCAAGCCAAGTGTGGTGGCTCACGCCTGTAATCCCAGCACTTTGGGAGGAGGAGGCAAGAGGATTGCCTGAGCCCACAGGTTTGAGACCAGCCTGGGCAAATTGGCGAGACCTCATCTCTACAATACATCAGAAAATTAGCCGGATATGGTGATGCATATCCTGTAGTTTCTGCTACTTGAAAGACTGAAGCAGAAGGATCACCTGAGCCCAGCAGGTTGAGGTTGCGGTGGCAGTGAGTGTGCCACTGCACTCCAGTGTGGGCGACAGAGTGAGACTCTGACTCAAAAAAAAAAAAAAGTGAGAAGCAATTTTCCAAAATGTATTTTATATTTGTTGAATTTATATATACAGATATATTTATCTTTTGTGTTGAATCTTGGGTATTGGATTGGCTGTTTGGAATTTATCAAAGCTGATTAACCCTGATCTTGTGTACTAGTATATGGTATAAGCCCTAGACGAATTTTAAAAAGTGCAAGCTTGGGCGCGGTGGCTCATGCCTATAATCCCAGCACTTTGAGAGGCCAAGGGGAGAGGATTGCCTGAGCCCACGGGTTTGAAACCAGCCTAGGCAACTTCGCAAGACCTCATCTCTACAATAAACCAAAAAATTAGCTGGGCTTGATGTTCTGTAGTTCCAGCTACTTAGAAGACTGAGGCGGGAGGACTGCCTGAACCCACCAGGCCCAGGCTGTGGTGGCTGTGAGCCTGCCAATGCACTCCAGCCCGGGCAACAGAGTGAGAATCTGACTCAGGTGCATATAATTTTTTTTTATTTATGTATTATTCTATAATATAACACCTTTTTTCTTTTTTCAGATTAGTTTTAATATTTTAGATTACATGTTTTCAAAATTATTTTGCACCTTTAAGTGCTTGAATTATCATAATTTTAAGATGTAATTCATATGAAATAAGAAAAAGCATATGGGATATGTAATTGAGTAGGAAGATTTGTCTTTCAAACTCACTCTAACAGCACTATTTGGTAGAGACAGAGATGAGGGAAAGGCCAGGTCTGTTATGTAGCATAAGTGGGTATTAGCTGAAGGCACCACTGGAGGTAGTGAACTGCAAAGAGATCACAAAGCCATTCCAGGGGGAACCAAAATAAGCACCAGAAAATGAGCAGCAGAATTTGGGTGAAGAGTCCTTCACTTCCTCCTGGAATATCTCAAAGGTATCATAAGGTCTTTGTCACTGAAGACTTACATTTTCAGACCTTGACATTTATAGTTCCCACACGTTTCCCTCCAGATCTCCTTAGGAAGAATTACTCTCCATCAACGTTGTTTTGAAAAAAGGATGGGAAAAAAAGGTCTAAAGGAGATTTTAATAACAAGCCAAAAAGGTTTTGAATTTAGAAGCCATGTGTCAGAACTACATATTCCCATTAACTCCACAGTTATCAAAAGTACTTTTTTTTTTTTGAGTTGGAGTCTCACCCTGACTGGAGTGCAGTGGCATGCTCCCGGCCACCGCAGCCTTGACCTGCTGGGCTCCGATGATCCTTCCGCCTCAGCCTTCCAAGTAGCTGGAACTACAGGCATGTGCTACCACACCTGGCTAATTTTTATTTTTTTTTTATTTTATAGTAGAGATGAGGTCTCGCCAAATTGCCCAGGTGGGTCTCGAACCCGCGGGCTCAGGCAATCCACTCACCTCAGCCTCCCAAAGTGCTGGGATTACAGGCTGAGCCACCGAGCCTGGCTCAAAAGTGCTTTTTAAAAGATTAATGCAAGATGTCAGATGATTTGTGGAATGATTTCAAATTTTTTTTTTTGTAATGCTTGCTTTTTTTTCTAGCAGTGTTCATTTCCAAATAAATATTTGACAGAGTCGAGGAAGAGAAGCAGAAAGCTGTCTTCATTCCATATTTTTTTAATCAGTTCAAACCAAGGAACCAAGGAAAAATTACACTATTTAGCAGGAAATCTGGGCCAGACATAAATGCATGTTGCTAAATACCTGAACATTGAATTACGGCATTCAGAATAGATAATGGAGAAAGGTTGGTGAATTATAAACTTGCTTTTGCAGAAGCTTTAATTTGTCTCCATATGAAAGTCTAATTTTATAAATACTTTACTGCAGATTCAAAGTGTTATTTAATTGCATTTACTTAATTAGAGAAATAAGCCCAATGATAGGCAAAGTGAATAGAAAAACAAATATTCACAGCCCCTTATCAACATAACTCTGGTTACTTCTTCTTCTTTTCTTCTGTAGCTTCCAGCCCAGGTTGTTCTGTGTAAATTGAATTGCACATTTTAAAAATTTCATTTTGTTGAGTTTTACCTATGTTTAATTCAGGAGTTTTTTTCAGCTTAGCTAGCAAGTGATAAATAAATATATACCGCCTCTAACATAGACCTTTTAGGCATGATCAGCATATTGGCTAAAAATCTATAAAAGTTTACCTGGAATTTCATATTCTTGTTGTAAAGCAGGTATAACAAATTATATTTCATGTGCAGAAACAAAATTCATTTGTTTCAACCCCTTGTTTCTGATAAAACAACCAGGGTTTTTTGCATGTAAGATCCATAGGTAACATTGCTTCTCCTTAACTAAGTTAAGGGTTAACCAGGCTGGCTGCTTTTTGGTCAGCCACTAATTCCTCTGATGTCAACCAATCTTCAAAACTCTGGAAGGTGAGGAAGCAGGTATCTGTGCAATACATCATCCCTGGTGGAAAACCAGTCAAAGCACAGGGCCAGTTGATGATGACCTGGCAGGCACATTTTTTCATTGGCATTGTCACATGTTTATCTATTAATACTCTGATTTCTCTGACTTTTTGTATCTTATATTTGAATAGTAAACTGAGTTTGAGAATACAACAGAGAAAGAAAGGTGGTAGACCAGCTAATCCAAATGTATTATTGTCTAAATCTGACTCTTTAGAAAAAAATTGTATTATCAATTATTTAGGCTTTTGTTTTTTAATTTGTATCTTATTTTTAATTAAAATGAATCTGAATAGGGATCGTGTTTTACATTTAGTACCTCATTATCATTAGTCATACAATTATTCTACTAGAGAAGAAAGAAATAATTCAGACCTTGGGTAAAATTTTTAAATACTCAAATTTTTCTCCAGGACTTTCCTCCTCTCTACCAGCATCCCTCCTACATCATCTGGAATACACAGCCCAGATTCTAGTTACTGAATCCCAAAGACCCACATAAGCCATCTTGTCAAATTTTAAACCCTCATAACATCACTTTTTCTTTTTTTCCACCCAACCCCTTTCTAACAAACTATGCCTTCTGACTTGAATCCCTGATAAAACATAATTTTCAGGAGAGCAGAGACCTCAGATGTCTTGCTTATAATTTTATTTTCTGTCTGGTATCTATAAGTAGATCAATATATTTTTGAATAAATAAATGATCTAGGCATTACAACTGATTTCAGCTAGTCAGTACAACAAACATTTTTGATTCAGATTATTTTATGCAATTTTTCAGATTTTATCATAAAAGTAATTGTGGTTTTTTAGAACCATCCCTGAATAAGAGTCAGCGGAGGCGTTGCTGGAATCCTGCAGTGGGAATTAAGTAACATTTCAAGACTTGCTCGACTTTTTTGCCAAACAGCTTCATTTTGATAACATTTACTACCAACAGACTGGAACTTAGCTTTGAGTTTTTGTTTTTCTCATTTATCCAGAACTCTGTATTTATATACTTCTATAGGTAGTCTGACTGTCTTACTATATTATTAAGCTTTTCAAATAGCAGAATAAAAACATATAAACTATATACACTTCCTTTAAGATTTAAGATATTTCACTCATAACTAAAAGTCTGCAATTTTAGACCTAAAAGGGCTTTCAAGGATTTAGAAATTGCTGCCTCCTGCCTGTGGACGATTAAATGCCTCACCTAACCAGCATGAATTATTTGAGTTGTGATTTCAAAATATTACCATGATACAATTTATCCCTTGTATGTACTTAAACACTGGTAAAAATAAGGGAGGGATATTTATAAACAATAAAGAGTTTTTCATCCCTTAAATTTCTCTACTTTCACTTTGATTATTTATAAAATATTTTTTTTTGCCATTATGTGACAGATAGTAAATTTAATGGCTTAAAAATTAGTTTGAAATTAGCAGGAGCATCAGAAAAGCCCTTCCTGATGTTTTATACAGTGAGATATATACATGCTTCATGACATTTGGTGATCAATTAAGTATAGGAGGGAGAAGCTGTGAAATGAGAGACTAGATTAGTTACCTAGGCCACAATAACATAAGGCCACACTGAGGAGCTTGAAACAATAGAAATGTATTATCTGACAGTTCTGGAGTCTACTAAATCTGAACTCAAGGTGTCATCAGGACATGCTGCCTCAGAGCCTCTGGGTAGAATTCTTTTCCTCTTCCTGGCATCTGGTGGTGAATGTCAATCCTTGGCATTCCTTGTCTTGTAGCTGTGTCATTCCTGTTTCTGTCTCTGGATATCTCTGTCCAATTTTTTCCTTCTTATGAGGACATCAGTCATATTGGATTACAGCCCACCCCGATGACTTCATCTTACCTTGATTACATCTGCAAAGACTGTATTTCTAAATGTGGTCATATTCTTAGGTACTGGGAGTTACAATTTCAACATATCTTTTGGGAGAACATAATTCAATTCCTAACAGAGTTCAAGACAGATTTAATATATCCATCTTGGGCTATTGGCATGCTGGTTAAGTCATTAATTAAAACTGAGACCATAGGAAGAAGATGAATGAGAGAAAGTTTGGGAAATAAACATTTTATGGGTGCCATTCTAAGTTATATTAATTGTGCTTGCCCAAGGAAAGCACACAGAACATGAACTATCAGTAACTTGTGAGTCAACGACATTTTAATGAGCAAAGGAGATAGACACCAAGCAAGAATGAGCAGAATCATGGGTGAAAAATTAGGAACAGGTGTAATAAATTAAAGGAGAATAGAATTTCAAGAAGAGTGATCAATAGTGCTAAGTTGTTTGTCTCACCTGGAAAGATTTTAAAAATCAGAACAGCTTTGTTCCTTTTATATAATAAATCAGAAACTGACACAAATTTTAGTTCAAAGAAAAAAATATAATAAACAAACACTTCATATATGCTGAAGCCATAGGTAGACATTAATTCAACATTGAGTTGAGTAAATTACTAATTTTACCACCACCAAGCTAGTGTACTTGACTGTTTTATATAAGGTAGTCAGAAGGCAAGCAATGAAGTCAACTATGCTTGTGTATACTTATGAAAGTGTGGACTGCTCTGTGATAACTCAGGAACAACCTAGTCAGGTCTGGACACAGAGAAACTGGCCCCCCGCCATGGCTTGCTCTGTGGACCTCACCTGCAGTAATGAGTGCTTGCAGATCAGATCAGAAGAACCAAGACCAGATAATTATATTTATGTGATGAGTTGGTCCTGTAATTATTATCGAAGTTGCTAACAAGTCCTAAGATTTCAATTACAACCTAGAAATTTCTGGGTTTTGATCATTTAAAAAGTTACATTTAGAAGGCTAAATTAACTACATGTTAAGAACAAAGGCCATTTAGTAACCCTCTCGCCACCCATGCTACTTTACAAATTAAATCTGAATTTTTGTTGTTTTTTATCTTAACTTATTGATAGGTAAATTCTTACATCTCTCCACGCAGTTTCCCAATTGTGTTGAGGCTGTGCAGTGTGGTGGAAAGAATGCTAGACTGAGAACTAGCATTCCTGGGTTATGGTTATGGTTCTGGCGTTTTCAAAAACTTCCTGCATAAATGTGAGCTGTTCACTTATACTCATGAGTTTTAGTTTTCCTTGTTTGCAAAAATAGTGCCTTGGAACGATTTTAAATTTAAAAATCCAGAGATTGTATTCATCTGCTCGGGCTACCATAACAAAATACCATAGACTGAGTGGCTTAAACAACATAAACTTATTTATTCACAGTTCTTCATGCTAGAAGTCAAGATCAGAGTGCCAGCAGGGTCTGTCTGGCGAGGACTCTCTTCCTAGTTTGTAGGTGGCTTCCTTCTCACAATGTCTTCCTATAGTAGAGAGAGACAGCAAACAAGCTGTCTGGTGTTTCTCCTTACAAGGGCATGAGTCCCATCATGAGGGTTCTAGCCTTATGACCTCATCAAAACTCAATTGTCTTTCAATGGCCCATCTCTAAATACAATTATACTGGGTATGAGGGTTTCAAATACAAATTTAGAAAGATACAATTCAGTCCACAGCAAGGATACAAACCTATAAGAAGCAGAATTATTCTTATGCTGAGATACAATAGATTTTCAAGGTATTAAGAGAAATAATGCCAACTTTTATGCCTAACAGGAACTGATTTGATATACTTTTACATTTACATGAGCTATTATAGCAATTTTAAGGCTATTTCTAGGCAAAGAAGTGAAAGATAATACTTTGCATCAACTTAGTGACTTTTAAATCTAAGAACCTGAAATCATTTTAGAAACTTAATGGGAAGTTATGACCAGGAGAGCAGGTTTTAAATGGTTTGGTAAGAAAAGCATTATATCCTACTGTCACAGTAAGCAGAATGTAAACATAAAATTTTCCAGTTCTGCTTTGGCAGTAGGAGTTTAAAAAAAGAAATGCAAAAACCTTGTCAATTAATACTGACAGTTGTACTAGTCAGAAGGAACAAAAAATAACTGGGTAGTATACTCTATCAAGAGTTAGTATCAGGAACTCGTTTCCACCAAAGCACTCATGGAGTTTTCAACAAAGATATATGATTAAAATTATTTTTAATTTATTTATTCATTTATTCAAAATGATTTATTGATAAACCTATATGCCAAGTATTGGTTTGGGTGCTGGGAATAAGAAAACAAGCTAGCAAAAGAATCTCTGCTCTCATAAAGATTTACATTTCAATGGGCTGCAATAATAATAAATGATACAAGGTATTTCAGAGAATTACATATGCTTTGAAAGAAATATACCACTGTAACATAGTAAAGAATGACTAGTGATGTGGGTGAAATGGTTTCATTATGGGAGTAACATATTTGCTGAAATCCAAATGATGAGAATGAATCAATATAGTATGAAAAATTATGGTCTTCCGGAAGATATCTGTGACCTAATCCCCCAAACCTATAAATATGTTACTATACATGGCAAAAGGCACTTGCAAATTAATCTGAAATATCTACTATCATGTATTTGCTCATTTATTATCAAGCCCCACTCTGAGAACAGAGATTATCTTAAATATTTGGATAGGCCCAGTCTTATCAGATGAATACTTAAAAGTATAAGAGGAAGGCTAAGAGTGGGTCAGAGAGATGAGACATGACAAGAAATCAACCTGTCTTTGATGACTTTGGAGATGAAGGAAAAGGGTCAGGAGCTGAGGAAAGCGGCAGCCTCTAGATGCTGAGATTAACTCTCAAATTACAGTCAGCAAGAAAAAGGGACCTCAGTTGTACAGCTAAATTTTGTTAATTGCCAGAAAACAGATTCTCCCCTAGTACTTCCAAAAGTACTGCTGATATCTTGACTATAGTCTGGTGAGACCTATATCAGAATTTTGACCTATAGAACTATAAGATAGTAAATTTGTGGCAATCTGTTATAGCAGTGATAGAAAACCAATAAAACTGGCTTGTAAAAAATAATGTTAAATTAGAAGGAAGAGTATTCCAGGCAGGGAACAGAAAATGTAGAGGCCCCAGAATAGGAATGAATGTACTGTATTTAGCAATCAGAGAAACAAACAAACCAAAGTTCAGTATAACTGCTGTGAGAGAGAGAAGTGCTATGAGACACAAAACCAAGGAGGGTTGTGGGACAAGATTAAGGGTTTAACTGGTTCTGATAGAGAGTTAGAATTTATTCTAAGTGAAATTCAAAGATAGCAGAAAGCTTTAAGTCAGAGTATGATATAATTTAATTTAAAAATATTACTCTGGCTGCTTTGTGGTAAATGGATTGTAGGAGGCAAGAGAGGAAATACCAAGGACCCTCAGGAAATAATAGGCTATGTAAGAGATGATGATGTATTGAGAAGTATCAATATATGTAGAGAGTGTAGATGAATTTAGAATAACTTTGGAGGTAGTCAGCAGTGTGAGCTGGTAATTTGAAAGCAGGAAGTCGGCGAAGGAAAAAAAAACAAATCAAGAACGACTCATGGTTTTGCTTTAAGGAATTGGCTGGTTGGTAGGGCTATTCTTTTATATGGAGGAAACTAGAGAGGAAAATATAATCCCCATTGAGTATTGATGATAATCAGTCAAGAAGATAGAATCTCAAACATAAATTTACCAAACGTAATTCAAAAATATTTGCATTTTGTATTTATTCCTCAGGAAATAAAAGAGTCTTTCCTATCACTTTCTCCAGCACCTTGGTGAAACTTTAGAACATTGATCCAAGTGTGAGTTCCATATAACTCGGCTTAATCCCTTTAGGCATTCTTGACAACATGACAATAAGAGCCCATATGCAGCCCATATGGTGTGAGTACTTTTTGCCCCTAGCAACTGTGGAATTTATCATACTTAGGGATGTGGTATACTAGTAGGTTTCCTTTCCTGGAGTCTTGTATCTGGATAACCTATTGTTGGAATAAAAACTAAACTGGTAAGACGGTTTTATAAGTAATTGTCAACTATGGTTTCCAAGAAGAACTAGAAATAACTATTAAAATATTTATAGGGCAACCCCTTCGGGTCTCCTCCCACTGTGGAAGCTTTTCTGTCCTCTCAATAAATCCTGATTTCTAAAAATAAAAAATAAAAATAAATGAAATGAAATAAAATACTTACTATTTATTGAATTTTTTATATAACAGGTTTGCAATTCTTCATATTTCACATTCGTTACCGCCACACTAAATAATTTTTATTCTCTGATATATTCTTTCTAACTGCCTAAAATACCACCATTTTCTGTAATGGATATTTGTGTGCACACATAACCTCAATAAGTAACACAAACCTTTGAGGCAAGTATTGTTTTTCCTATTTTTTTCTGAAGAGGAAAGTGAAGCTTAGAAGGCTGATACATTTTATATAAATTCACAGAGCTACAATCTGAAGTTGTGGGGATTTGTTCTAATCCTAAATTTTGATCTAAGTTGCCCAGGCTTATTTCTCTAACATAGAAGGTAATAAAATAACAGTTTTTTTCTTTGAAAAACTTGCCCATGGCAGGTCTTTCTGCCATGAATCTTCCTTCTTGCTTTTTCCCTTTTTTGCTGATAAACGTGGTTTAGAGGGGAAAAAAAGGCAATAAAACAAATAATTTTTATTTAAAAACCATAACTTTGTGTATATTATATGTACAGATTATTCTAAGAACATGAACATAATCTTTAAAAAAAGAATAGAATAGAATTCCTGAGCCTCTGCTTCTCACCATGATGAAGTAATGGTTACCAGACTTGCTCTCTTGCTGTAAAAAATACAAAACTGGACAAAATGTAGGAGTCCACTGTTTGAAGCATTGAATATTAAGAACAGTACTATGATTCTTCAGACAGGAGAGATACACAAATTGGGCCCCAAGTTCCTCTTGTTTTCTTCCAAGAAGAACTTTCTGAACCATAGCGCAAGATAGATTAGCCCAAGGAGTGCACAGATATCCTAATAAGCTGAGGAATAAAATATCTGAGTCTGGACTCATTGAAGTGTCTGGAATTTGTGGAGCAGGGTGATGGAATGGAAGAAGCAGCGCAGGATGGGAGCAGACGCTTGCTAACGGTTCTTCCGTGGTCCTGGATTGTGACTAAGTTGAGCAGAACAAAACTCTATGCAGTTTAACAGAGAGCAGATGCTGTACAAAGATACCTTATTGTAGCTATCAGAGGTCACAAAAGTCTGAGGCTTCTGAAATTCTGGCTCAGCAAAAGTGGAGAGACCCTGCTGTATATCTTGGATATTCAGCTGAGTCCCCAGAAAAGCTAGACTGGGAGTAAGAACCCCATTACAGAGGAAAAGTGAAATCCCAGGACTAAAAATAAAACTGAAATAGTCCTAGAACAAACAAACAAACAGACAAAAACTTGACAGTTTCAAGAGCTTCTCCCATGGTGTATCTATATTCCAGAGCAAACACTATAACTTCTCCAGGAAGATAACACAACAAAAGCCAGTATAGCAACACTATTCAAACTGCCTACAGTATAAACCTACAATGTCCTGTATTAAATTTTAGAAAATTACCAGATATGTGAAGAAACAGGAAAAGTAACAAGTATCATGGAAAAAAGGTCAATAGAAACAGAGAGATGGCACATATGAGAGATGGCACATATGCTAGAATTTTGACAAGAACATCATAATGTGTTCAAGGACTTAAAGGAAAATGCTAGATCAAATAAAACGATGAGTTCACTTAGCATAGAAGTGGAAACTATAGAGGAAAAAAATGACTGAAAACTGAATTATTAGAAAAGAAAAATCCACCAGATGGACTAACCAGCAGATTGGATACCACAGAAAAAAAATTGATGAACTTGAAGACAGATTGTAATTTAAAATTAAGAACACAGAGAAAGATGGCTCTATCTCTAGAATAGCATCAGTGGAGCTTCAAGGACTCACTCCCCACCTAAATGATAATAACAGGTGAAAATTATTTTTTTAAAGCCACTTTTTAAAAAGTCTCAGAAAATTGTCTTATAGGCATACAAAAAAAGAAGATACATTTATCAAGAAAATAGACTACACTCCAGAAGAATTGTGAGTCTTCAGAACATAAGCCACAACCTGATTTTTTCCTAATTTTACCTCAGTATGACAGAAGTGCCGCTATATGTGAATGATGCCAAGAAGATGGGAGTTTTCCTCTCTGCCCAGCTCTTAATCTGTAAGCTAATTGGTTACCAGAGACAACCAAAGAAAAGAGACAGTTGAAAATAACCCCACTAAGGGCAAGAAAAACACCTCAATGACTGGCCTCAAGAGTTACCCCTGCAAAAAGGTCTGGATTTAATTGGATCAGATCGTGGAGCAGTTTGTGCTCAAGGGCACTGTTGAAAACAATAGAACAACTTGGCAAATAGTGGAGCCTAACAACTGGTATAACACCGACAGAAGCAGAAGGTTAACAGAAAGAAATCAGGAAAAAAGAGCCTTTTAAAACCAATGTCATCTCAGGATTACTGCACAGTAGACGTGTATATTTCTTCTTCATTCTCTTAACCAATTTTAAAAGTAAGTGTACAAAATAATATGCATATAACTGAATTGTTGGACCTGTAACATATAAAAATATAATGTTTGAGAATAAATATACAATGAAGTGAATGGGAAGCAAATAAAATGATCTCAGATGGTAACTTGAATCCACAGGAACAAACTAGGAGAATCAGAAATGTTAAAAAAAAAAAAAAAGAATGCAAATTATAGCAAACTCTAAAATATATACTTGATCTCCCTTTCAATCTCAACTTCTTTAAAAGATATACAAATATTCTGTTAAAGGATAAAAAATTACCTCTAGATAAGAAAAAATAAGTGCTAGTGTTTTATAGCACTGTAGAATGGCTATATTTAATACAATTATAATATAGTTTCAAAAGCTAGGAAGAGGATATTGAATGTTCCTAGCTCAAAGAAATAATAAATCTTTGAAAGTATAAATATGCTAATTACCCTGATTTGCTCATTACACATTATATGCCTTGCAACATTACTGTATACTCCATAAATATGTACAGCTATTATGCATCAATTTTTTTAAATTTTTAATATTTAAAATAGAAAAAAGATAAAAATTTACTTAAAGTAACAATTATAATGATTCATTGAAGTGGTTGTAACATATGTAGACATAATAAGTATGACAATAACAGCACCAAGTTAGGATGAGGAAATGGAGCTGTATGTGAATTATATTTTTATATCTACTTGGACATAAGTTATTATAAATATGAAATAAATTTAAGTAAGGTAAGATGTATATGGTGAGCCCTAAGTAAATAATTTTTAATGTAGTGAAAAAATAATTAAAGGCATTAAAATGTTACACTAAAAATATTCACTCAGGGTAATACTCCGTCCCCTCCCACTGTGGGAGATTTTCTGTCCTCTCAATAAATCCTGCTTTCTAAAAAAAAACACAATGCAAAAAAAAAGAAGAAGAAGAACAAAGAAGCCGGGCTAGGTGGCTCAGCCTGTAACCCCAGCGCTTTGGGAGGCTGAGGTGAGTGGATTGCTTGAGCCCGTGGGTTTGAGACCCGCCTGGGCAACTTGGCGAGACCTCATCTCTACAATAAATAAAAAAATCAGCCGGGTGTGGTAGCGCGCACCTGTAGTTCCAGCTACTTGGAAGGCTGAGGCGGAAGGATCTCCGGAGCCCAGCAGGTCGAGGCTGCGGTGGCTGGGAGCGGCCACTGCACTCTAGTCTGAGTGACGGAGTTAGACTCCAACTCAAAAA
The DNA here is from genome assembly GCA_963574415.1 of Tarsius wallacei. Taxonomy (NCBI): domain Eukaryota; kingdom Metazoa; phylum Chordata; class Mammalia; order Primates; family Tarsiidae; genus Tarsius; species Tarsius wallacei. Next base: position 61,959 of record CAUYQG010022320.1, read on the forward strand.
AAAAAAAAAGAACAAAGAAAAAAACAGGCATGAGAAACACAGAAAACAAAATTAAAATGTCAGATATAAATTATAAGTTTAAACATATGAATAATAATCCTAATGTGAAAAGATTAAATAATCCAAAGTGCAAAAATTAACAGATAGATTAAAAATAACAGTATTCTACTATATAGTATCTATATGGTATCCATAAGAATCAAATTTTAGATTCAAAGTTGCAAATACATGGAAAGTAAAAGGAGACAGTTATATCATGCAAACAGCAACTATAAGATAGTTGGAAAGGCTATATTAATATTAGATGCTAAAGAAACTTTAAAACAAAGAGTGTTAGTAGAGACAGAGAGTAAAAATAAAAGAGCAATCCATCAGAAATACATAACAATTATAAACATATATACACCTCACAACTGAGCCCTACATACATAAAGCAAAAGTTGGCAGAATTAAAGAGAGAAATTGACAATTCAACAATAATAGTTGGAAAATTTAATACCCCATTTTTAATTTTGGTTAGGACAATTAAGCAGAAGATAAATAGGGAAATGCAACACTTCATTACTACAAATCATGCTCTTTAACTACATTGCAGAAAAATCAGATTATAACTGATTATAATCTGGGTCTTGAATTACATTATCAAAGGTTCGAAGTTAATAAAGCATGAATAAATGTATTTTTTTGGAGTTGGTTGTAAAACTAAGGTAATTTTTCTTCCTCTTATAGCTGAATTTGGTCAAAGTGTAGAGGCTTTATTTCAAATTGCCTTGATGCTTGAATAAATACATGCTTTTTCATGTATTGTCTTGGTCTTTACAAAATAACTCTAACAATAGAATGAGCTATACAGCCATATACTGATCATAGAAACAATCAGTATTACTTTGGGGGCAGTTAAATTAAGTGAGAATTGTGATACATTTTCTCCCCTAATTATAATTATACTATATGCTTCTATAGCATAGTTGTTTAAGGATTTAATGAAAATAATATCCACTTTTAGTAAGAAAATACACAAAAACACACAGACATGAAATTCTCATATAACTTCAGAACGAGTAGTAAAGCACTGAAGCTTAGCCTTGGATTTCAGGTTGTCTCAGCCTGTAATCCCGCGCCTTGGGAGGCTGAGGTGAATGAATTGCCTGAGCCCGCGGGTTCGAGACCCGCCTGGGCAACTTGGCGAGACCTCATCTCTACAATAAATCAAAAAATTAGCCGGGCGTGGTAGCGCGCGCC